>JZKD02S1679943.1:0-26444 GCA_000966675.3 Picea glauca
GAAATTTAATATTGAGTACATTTGATGATTGTTAGATTAGGCTAGTTTTGTATTGATTGAGATTGATTATTTTGAGTTCCTTGCACTCTAATTTCACATAGATTCAATCACCAACGAACATATTAGAGGTCTAACTCGTGATATATGGCCTTCCTGTGTTTGAATTCTTCCCAAGGTGTTAGTTTATTTCTTGTCATTTGAATTCATTTTCGTTTGTTTGTTTCTTTTATTCCATTTAAGTGTGGATCCAATATAGGAAATAATCATTGAAGGAAACAAAGCTTAAGTAAGTTACTCATGATTAATCACACGAACATCACCTCGATTGCATGAAAGACTATGATCTAAGTATTTATAGAATTAAGTTATTCGTACATCCCAATGATGAATCCTTACTGCTAATTTCCTATAGTGTGGATTTGAAGATTGTTTTGATGGTTTTAGATTAAGTTAGCCTGTGATATGATCCTGAGTTTTCTTATACCTGCACCTCAAAACTTACCATCCCTAGTTAATAATTAATGTGAAAATTAATAAGACATATATTTAGCCCAACACTTCTCCTAACCTCATAAAAACTACCTATGTTATGGAATAGGATAAAACATCATGCATAATATATAAAATATAATATTCTATATAATATTTGTTTTATATTTTATAATATATATTAAATTTATTGTATGATGATGATATCATTATTTATGGAACTCACTATTGATTTATTGTATTTTACTTCAGGCAAAGAATATAAAATATAATATTCTATATAATATTTGTTTTATATTTTATAATATATATTAAATCCATTTTATGATGATATCATTATTTATTGAAATCACTATTGATTTTAATTTATTTTACTAAAAATAATTTAATTGTTTTTATCTTTGAAATATTTATACTTACATAAATTTAGAAGAAACAACAAAATAGTTTTGATCTTCTACATAGAATTAATGGTTTCTTAATGGCTTCATTGTAATAAAACAATGGCCTAATGGTTAAGAACATGTGTTTCCTCTTAAGAGGTCACAGGTTCAAATTCAGAGGGGGGTAGGGTATGTATACCTTCGTAGACTTTACCAGTCAAATCGCTGGGCAGATGGGGGTCCCTTGTCCCACAAACAAGAGGGTCTCATACACCAATTTGGTGTGCTATCTTAGTCGTGACCTTAAAAGTTGTTATTATTATTATTATTATTATTATTATTATTATTATTATTATACAGCTTTTCATTAAAGATAGTTAAGAAAAATATATGTATGGTTTTAATATTGTAAAGGGTATAATCTTCTACCTATGAAGAAAGTATCCTTTCAAGTCTAACATTTATTTAACATTGCTTTACCTTCTAGTAGTATTTAATAGAATTTGAAGATATCATAAGGAGCCTATATTTCTTCATGTTAACAAACTTGTACAATAAATATTTTACCAATATTTTACCATACTCTTAGCCCAACCTCTGAAAAAAAAGAAAATAGAATATATTATTGTATTAAGAATAAGTTTTTAAAATTGTTTCATTTTTTTCTAATTTAAAGAAAATTTTTATAAAAAAATATACAATAATTTTAACAATAATAAATTATTATTTTTAAACTTAAATTTTTTTATTACGTATGTCAAAGAAATTGATTACAACGAATATGTTGATGATCACATTAATTATATAATTTATGACATAAGCAAAAATATATACTTACTTACATGTAGAGTTGATAGTTGTTAAATATATAGATTTATAGTTCATGCCTTTACGTTGGGGATTGTAGTTCGTGTATTTTTCCATTAATTTGGCATGCCGTTCAACATATTTTAATCCAAAGTTTTAGAAAACATTGACAATTTTTGTAATATCATTTGATGTTATGCTATGTCGAGGCTTTGGAGTTTTATCATCATTTGAATTTTATTCTAATTTAAGTTTAGATTTGAGGTTTTATTTGGCTTTATATTAAGAATATTTTAATGTGTTATTTAAAACTTAGAAAAATTGAGATATATTAATTCACATAAGACTTATGTGAATTAATGTTAGAATTAGCATTAGTTCATAAAATTA
Source organism: Picea glauca (assembly GCA_000966675.3). Taxonomy (NCBI): domain Eukaryota; kingdom Viridiplantae; phylum Streptophyta; class Pinopsida; order Pinales; family Pinaceae; genus Picea; species Picea glauca. The sequence continues at coordinate 2,070 of JZKD02S1679943.1, forward strand.
AATGTTTGTGTTATATTCATTTTTACATGGATTTTGTAAATGTGTTGAATCTATACATAACAGATCTAGCTACAAAATACCACACACATTTGTAAAGAGAAATTGAGAAAGAAGAAGCAAGAGAAAAAGAATGAAAGAATTCTCATTAACCATATTCCACACTCAAAGAGTGAATATTTTACAATAGAGATAGGCTACATGAGTAACTAATGTGCCATAGTGGTGGTCTAAAGTGATCTAGACACACACCAACGATTACGGGAGTAAAAATCCACCTAGTCTAGTCTCTCGAGCAGTTATGGGAGTGAACTACCTCCTAGTCTGAGTTAACTAATCTATCAGTCTTCAATTAACTGACTGAAACAGAGTGAAGTCAAGAGGAGATTAGGGAATCGTGATTAATGCACTAGTATGGTGATGATCCCAAGGACAATGTGCATTATATGGTGATGATCCCAATGCTACATAATGATAATCCCAATGTAGCATCTAGACTCCACTCAACTGATCAAACTAAATTGAAAATTGAAGACAATATTCTCCCTAGAGGAATATTCTTCCAAAAATATAGGAGACTGAATAATGACTAATAAACAAGGAAAAACATTCGGAACAAAAATCATAGGTGTGTGTGAAGTAACTCCAACACCCCCCTTGAACATCACTATGGTGAAAATAAAGAATGGGTCCTAGAAACGAGGCCATGTTAGGTACCCAAATACAAAAGATACACTGAAATTAATGAGGAAAGAGAGAAAACCTCATGGGAAACCCCCTCCTCAAATTCTAATGCATAAAAAAAATGAGAAAAAACAAAAAGAAGTTGCTAAGCAACCATGTCCTTCACTCCAAAAAGACCTCGCAAGTGTGCAAGTTTGTGCTCGTTGAAGATTTTTTTGAATATGTAGAGGTTTTTACGGATATGATGGAGTAGATACACCATTGATATTTCCACTCATATCCACTTTATCTTATTTTAATGAATAATATCCGAATAAAGTTTGGATGAAACTTTGAAAACCGTGTGGCCATTTCTGGAAAAAAAACGTTGAAATTTTGTTGATTTTAAAATGATCATAACTTCACTTCCAGGACTTCGTTTCGAATGATTTACTTTTTGAAAATGGATATTTTCCAGAGAGGAATTCAAATATCCAATTTGGTGCTGCAAATTCTGCTAAGAAAATATCAGAATTGAGTCTGATGTGTGAGACTCCCTTTTTGTATCCTAGGATGCATTCATTGTGCATGGAAAAGTGTATGCATGTAACCCCTGAGATGCATGTCATGTATCTTCCACATGAAATTCATAAGACAAATATCAAATGGATTATACATCATCTTCAATTAATGGAATAGAAATTTGTGTAAATACTTTTGTAGAAGACTCTTTAAAATAAAATGTTTGATCTCTTGATGGCTTCTCTTATGTATCTATTTGTTCAACCTCCTGCATGAAATATTAAAAATCTTCTTTATTCTTGAACATAACCTCCAATCTGATCCATAATTCATTTGGAGTTGATTCTTGTGAGAAATCATATACTTGGTGGAGAATTTGTGGAGAAATAGACAAACAAATAAATCATATGACCATATCTTGTCTATTGAGAAATTCGTTTTTCTCATCGACGAAATCAAGATTTACTTATGTTTCGATATTTATCTGGTAAAATCCATTTCATCTTATCCGAAGCATAATTTTTGGCTTCCACTCCAAATAGTTATGAAGAATGAGAAGTATTTCCAGTGAATAATCCATCTTTTGTGCGTTCTTCAATCTTCAGTACCTGCAAAAAGAATATGGTGTGTATTTTTCCTAGAATATATCGGATCTGATACCATGTAAATGTGTTTAACCTACACATAATATATCTATCTAGAAAATACCACACACATTTGCGGAGATAAATTGAGAAAGAAGAAGCAAGAGAGAAAGAATGGAAGAATTCTCATTAACTCTATTTCACACTCAAAGAGTGAATAATTTACAATAGATATAGGATACATGAGTAACTAATGCACCATAGTGGTGGTCTAGAGTGATCTAGACACATACCAACAGTTACGGGACTAAAATGCCACCTATTCTAGTCTCTGAGGCAGTTACGGAAGTGAACTGCCACCTAGTCTGAGTTAACTAGTCTATCAGTCTTCAGTTAACTAACTCAAACAGAGTGAAGTGAGGAGGAGATTAGAGAATCATGAGGAATGCGCTAGTATGATGATGATTCCAAGCACAATGTGAATTAGCTGGTGATGATCCCAATGTTGCATTGTGATAATCCCAATGTAGCATCTAGACTCCACTCAACTGATCAATCTGAAGTGAAAACTGAAGAGAATATTCTCCCTAGAAAAATATTATTCCTAAAATATATGAGACTGAATAATGAATAATAAACAAAGAAAAACCTTAGGAAAAATAAATCTTAAGTGTGTGTGAAGTAACTCCAAAAAAATTCTCCCTTTTTATCCCAAATTTTTAATTTTTGGATACATGGGGTGCAAGTTCATAATTTTTGGACATGACATGTATGCACAGATGTGCGACCTCCTCTTTCCTATTACGATTATTATCTTCCCATTTGCATTTCCCCATTCTTCTCAACATCTCAAATCTTCTCCCATTGCAATTTCCCCTTCCTCTCAGCATTCCAACTCTACTCCTCTATGCATTTTCCAATCTATCTGTAAAATTGAGAGTACATATAATGTTAGATTTATTAATCCGTAAAATACTTAGACACCACTTATTGTTTTACTTATAAAAATATAGCATATAACTTGATTCATAACAATTTACTGATCGTATTGGGGTGGTTTGAAGAATTCTTATGATGTGCTCTTTACCCAAAAACTCATAAAATGAATATTATATTTTCTTAATGATGAAATGACACAATAGAAAATAAAAGAACTCAAATTACATACTTTTGTTTCATCTTTAAGTTTCATTTAATCCAATGAAAATCGCCTTCATCATCTCCAATATCAAAAGTTGCATGTAAAATGACTCACATATGTCAATTTAATGGATGATCCTGAGTTCCATTACTCAAAATGGGAAAATAACTTCACTATTTAAATCCTTGTGAAATTTTGATATTTTTGAATATGAAGTCGACCAATTTCCAAACTAGCTCAATTCCACGCTCTTTGGTATGCAAAACAATGCATTAAATTCTCATTAAAGGAAAATTGAGATAAAATTACTACAAATGATCCCAAATCACGAAATAGACCTCAAATTCATGATCCTTGTGAAAAATCATGAAAAATGACTATAAACATGCCTAGGGGTTGTCACTATACCTCATGGCACACTTTTCCATGCAATGCTAAGCTAGCTTGTACTCTACATGCACTTCGAGAAAAATATGTACAATGTAGCACCTCGATATCTATGAAAGTTTTGAGATCCATGCAAATTGGAATGCATTCCAAGTTTTTGGGATCCATGCCCACTAAATAGGTTGTGGACCTCCTAAACCTCCGACCGAAAATAGAGCAACTTAATTACTAAATTTGGAAGAATCTAGTGAAATGTGGGTGGTTTGGCCTAACAGTTAAACCGTTGGCCAAATATAGAATACGTCAGGGTTCTTTTCCCCATGAACATTGTCATATTCACAGGCACACTTTTTTTAACATATATATATATATATGTTAACTCATTTGTTGTGTGGTTGAAAATTCCCACATGAAATATGGTTATTTTATGTAATGTGGTTATGTGGTATACAATAGAATCAAAGGATAAGGGTCGAGGGCTTAGGCCCTTGCCCTTTTGGTTGTTGACTTGAACCTTTACATTAGTTTAAATATAATGTATTTCATAGGTAGGTTCAGTCACATGTGAGGGTTCGTTGGTAGTGGGGATATGTTAAGTCTTGGAAGGTTATGGAGGTAATGGGTTCAACCCCCACCGAGTCAATAATTTTATACAACCATAGCCAATATTGAAAAATGGGTGTTTTCCATGTGGAAGCCTCTCATTGGCTCATATATACCACATGTCATCATATGACTAAACCATTTGTGCATCTTCAATTTGTCCACCTGGAGGTATGATCTGCCCAGTCAACTACCAATAACCATGTTCCACGTGTCACACTTACAATGGTGACACGTGTCACCTATTGTTTCCCATTTACTTTGACCTTTGACCTCGCTGACCCAAAATTTGATTGATATAAATTTTTCATACAAACTTTTTTTGACTTATCATTTGCGTCCTTGGAAAGCTAATAATGGGCTATATGCAATGATGCATTTTTCAAGACTATCTGAGAAGGTCAAATTTTGAGCATTTATGGATCCTATGGGACCTTTGTGAGCATTCGAGATACTCTTGGACTTCTATGATCATTTCTTAGATCTTCCTAGATCACACCTTCCCACTAAAGAACTTTTGGACCTCCAAAAGTATAGACTTTCAACAACTTAGTGATGATAAGTCACTCTTCCATCTTGCTTATTCTTTTGGAATTTAGTCTTCATTTTGGGTCTTATATCTTAGGTACCATATCAATGTACGTCTTCCTATCTTTCTAGAGTATGGCTTTGACATTGGCCTCTAACACTGTCTCTAATAGCTTTGGTTTTGGCTCATATATTCCCTAACAAAAAAAGTCTTGTTTATTGAATCTCCGTTATACATATATTTTTTATTTCAATGTCCACTCCCATCTCCTATTGTTGAGGATAGTCCATCTCAACTAGTATGAAACCAATTCGAATGTTGATCTGTATCTTTCCCTTTTGGACATTTCTTTCTTATATTGTTGATGTATCTGTAGGAATCCCTGAATGAATACTCTTCCCATTGTCTCTCCTACCTTGAAGAATAATTAAGCTTGTATTGTTATCATATGTACTTGACTTGTTTCTATTCAAGGTGTACATTCACACGAACATGCCATAGTAATTTTAAAAATATCCTTATAACATGCACCTTTATATTCCTCTTATTCTCTGAAGAGGATTACCTCTCGTTTACCATCTCTAGGAAGTTTTTTTGTTACTTTTATGCTCTTTTTGCTTCCAATCTACATGTTCCATCTTCATACATCCTTCTATTCCTTCCCTTTCATTTCTTCAAAATAAATAATATTGTCTTAGAAAATTTGATTCATATGTATCTCTTTAAATGATTGCATGACAATACAATTGCCCATTATGTTGTCTAAAGGATTTGAAATATTTACAACAAGATTACTCTCACTGTAAAAAATATGTATAGGTGGATATCTAAAAATATCCCTAACAATATTCCTCTGACTCTATAACAAAGTGTAAGCTGGTTGTATAGAAATCTCTCTGATTATATTCCTTTCACTCTCAACATCATATAAGGTGGAAATATAGAAAATCTCTTACGAAATTCCTCTCTCATACAAGGTGGCAATATAAAAATTTTACAAAGTCCCTCTCACACTTATAATTTACAATGAGTTCCTTACAATCCTTCTGACAAACTTTAGGAAATTTACAAATATGCATATTACACTTAAAAATATACATATTTAAAAATTTTAAATATGGTTTACTTTATGAAATCATTCTTCCCATTGTACTAGGAGGAGTCTCGCAACTTCTGACCTATAACAATGCCTTTGACATTGATGTTGAATGTGACATTGAATTTGATGCATAATTTGATGTTGAATCCAAGTAACCATTAGACCATACTATGGGTCTTCCCAATAACCTATATAACCTCTCCTTGTGAATAACAAATACTATTGTTGTGTGTGGGGAAACTTCTCTTGAGTACACTAGTACCTGACCATTCTGTAATGTAACTTCATAATCATAATATTGAAATGCTAAAACTGAGAGTAGGTTTACCTTTAAGTCTGGAACATACAACAAATGTTTGATTTCGAGTAATCCTCCTGACGCGATATGGAATCTTGCCTATCCATACCCCCTTATTGCTTGTCAAGTGTTGATTCTAGATCTGTAAGAACCTTGTTTACTACTCATGTAAATGACAATATTGAATTTTTTTAATTATTATATATGCTCCTTCAGGACTTTTAATAATCTTAGACCCTTTTGTTCTTCAGTGTGCAAACTTAAGGCATAACCCGGGCAAATTTTTTATGAAGTAAGGTTTAAATTGAACGGAGGTTGTTATTTGTTGAGGATTTAATTAGTGACCTCACATTGGTTCCAACACTTCTCATAAAAAGGAACAATCTTATCAATTAATTAACTACTATATCCTTTAATTTATTATTAGTGAGAAATACTCTTAACTATAATTAGTGCATACGTTGATTATAATTTCTAGTATTACTCCTTTCATTCCAAGTATATGTTAATATATTCTAAGAAACCTTTTCTTTTAAGTATAGGATTCGAGTAGTTCAAGTAATTAAAATACAAAATTCAACTATCTATTGAAAAGAAAAAGATAATTCGATCCTAATTTTGACTTATATCTAAGAATATTGAGTACTTGGAATTGAACAAAAATTTGCAAATCTACTCCTTTACATTTAAGAAATGGAAGTAGGGTTTGGGTAAAGATAATGAGAGAGGAAAACTCATCTATGGTTGTGATAAGTTGGACAAGAAAGACCGAAAATCAACACGAATTCTCTTAGTTGCATTTAAAACTTAACTGATAGTTAATTAATAATTTACAATCGTGGTACACTACCGTTAAATTAAATTAAGTCACATGGAGGGTTATAAATCCAGTTCCAACTGTATGTCAATTATAAACCTGTGGGATTTCGTGTAGTTAAAATATAGTAGCTTAGTTCTTGTTGTAGGCGTTATGAAATTTTAATTTTTCAAAGGAAGGAAAATGGAACGAACTTATACAAGCACGGTACGCTGTTTAAGGGAAAGAGTTTACAACAGTCCAAGTTATAGGTAGGAAATGCACTATGAGGCTTGTGGAGAGAATGGATGAACAAAATAAAATATTCTACATTTAATTAATTATAATGAATATTTCGCTGCCATTGGACATCACTAATGGCATCATTACTAGTCGGTGACCATATTAAATTTTGATTTTTAAAGAAACAACAATATATCATATCACACCTCCTAAGTATACTTTCACAAGTGATTATGTACAATTATCGGTCAATACTCTCGTACTAACGAAGAGCATAAATGTGATCTAATAGATATTTTAACTCGTGGATTTCATAAATTGAAAACATAAGAAAATTATGGAACCCATACTCTGAATAATTCTTGTATCTATAGTCATTTACGATAGGGTGCAATTAAAAGAATATACTGCAGATGGAATTTCGAGGGTACTTTAAATATATATCTTTTTTAAAAACAAGTCAAACCAGGTTAAACCAGTCTGCACTAATGTTCACCACAAGAGTAAGAGGAAGACTATAAGTTGTTGCACCTTTAGGTTTCCCTTATTACAAATGCAAATAGAGTTGCAGGGCTATGCTTTTGGTCACAAGATTTCAAGAAAATTCTTTTAAATGGATTTAGGAGAGGAATTCATACTTTCAACATTATGTAAAAACAACATATCCAAGATTCAAATAAACCAAGATAAGAAACAAACAGAGATCAATGAGTTATGAATTGTAGACTGTCAGTGAACTCAAGAATATTTTCACCTAATATTTTGTGGTAACATGAAAGAGATAAGGTAATCATTACAGTAGCGTAAAGATCGGTGGAGTTGAAATCCATCTATATGAATAAAATCTTACTATAGAATTATAATGGTTCAACATATAAATAAGACCCAGATAATTTTCAATGGGATCCCAAATAAAATAAAATAAAATAAAATAAATATTTATGTTATCATAAACTGACTGATAATTCACCCTCTGAAAATAATTCGACGAAATTAATAAGTTGATCGACTAATCAAAAACAATGATCCAATCCAATGAAATTGAGTGAATTTGTGTGTTGATTAAATGGAAAAACTGTATCTCTATCTCAGCTTAAACATCGATATGGTCGACTAGTTTCTCTGTCACCGGTTTGTTTGTAAACCATTCTAAACTATCATTCTAATGAAATAACTTCTACAACCATTCGAATATTCAGAAATGATAATTTAAAAACTAAACTAATTCAACAACACTTATACGATTAAAATATCTCCTTCCCTAAAATTGTTTTGCACCTATGCTAATTTGTACACAACTCGCAAATTAATATAGAACTAATATAAATCAGATGGTTGTAACTACTTCATCCTTACATTAAATTATTACTCAATATAAAATTCATAACACTAAGAATAGCTTTCCATATTATATACATGAACTATCCTAACTTACAACAACTAATTTGCAGAATAAGTACATCAATTCCTTTTTTTTTTTTATCATTCAACTTAGATCATCATCTACTGTGATTATGTAAGGTATTGATGCAAACCCCCTATTGTTCTACGTGACCTCTCGGTCTAGGATTAAACTACACAGGAGACGGAGTGGCTCTCGGGATCCCACTGACCCCTACACTTATCTTAGCCCCATGACTCACAATACACTATCATGAAATTTAAATTCGTGAGGGTTTCTTTAGTTCATAAAACTTGTGCATGCGACCACGGTTTGTGACCGAGCGTCTAGAGAAAGGGATATTTGGTGCTACGGGACTCTAGGCTTCAGGAGTTTCCCTGCTCCAACAACAATCAATGCACTTTTCCCAAACATTCAAATCACTAGACTCTGTTAGATTCCAAGGATCAATGGTCATTGCTCCTTCACTAGATCAATGGTCCATATTTACTATAGGCTTCGAAGGTTTGGGAGATTCTCCATTCTTCAAAACAATGACCAAATTCCCATGGACTGACGAATCATTGAACCACTCGGGGATCCAATGGTTCGTGCTCACCAACTGATGTATGGTGGATATTTTCTTCGGGATTCGAAGCTTTGGAGCTCCAGGCGTATCTTGCAAAAAACAACATAAAAATTGTTGTATAAACAAAGTTCGAAGGACATAGAACTTAACAAACCTATTCCTTCTCCTGATCAAACGACGGTGAGGGATTCCGACATCTCCCAAACAGATATTGTTTGTTCAACCTTAAACAAAGGGATTTCTCCTTTGTTAATGTTCCTCCTTAGAGAATTACACTCATTATTTCTCCCGAGCCTCGTCACTTGGAAAACTCGTAATATGGAGCACACTTTGTGCTTCTCTCCTGAGCTTGAGACTTATAAAATTCACCTATGCACTCCTTGCACTAACCCTCCTGAGCTTTATCAACACTTAAATAAATGTTGACTCTATGCACTCCTTGCACTAGTCTCCCCTTTGAGCTTTTACACTCCTTTGAGTTTAGGCACACTCCCTGCACTTGCTCTGCACAAACCTACACTATCTCTCTTGAGATTTTGAACCTGTAGATGGTTCGACCTGCGCACTCCTTTCCATGGCACTGTGTGCTCCTTGCGTCATAATTATTAGAAGAGAAACAATTGAAACTTATAACTAAATCAAGGAATCATTCAATAAAACATTAAAATTCACACTCACACACATAGATAACAACACAACATCTATTTAGTTTCAAAAGAATGAACAAGTTCACAGTCTCATAAGTTTGAGAGCAATTCTCCTCTCTTCTATATTTTTTCAACAATAACTTACAAAAGTTTCAACAATCTTCAGCAACCTCTTCTGGGCATAGAATACATTGATTTATACATGAAGCAGATTATCGAGCCTTCCCTCTAGACTAATCTAGTGCTTTCATATCACAATTAAAATATTCCCACCACTAAGTTGATTACAATAAATGAACAATTACAATTTAGATATCAATCGACGCTCAAAATTTGTACAACCTACAGGAATTAAAGAAAATTACATTATCTAGGAGCATATACAATGGCTATATCTTGAATATCTCATGGGATGTTTAATTACAACAACCTAAAAATTAAGTTAACACAACCTCCTTGTGATCCAAACTAGTTTAAAATGTGTTGCGTTGGATGTTGAGTCATCTTCCACCAAACCTCTTTAATGATGACAATGATGCTCATGCATCATACTCCCATGGGAAAAGTATTCATGGGCTCATGTCCATGATCTCCTCAACTTCCTTTCCATGCTTCTAGATGTTTTCTTCATTTATCCAATTGACATCTTATGTTGGATGATTTTTCCATTTGACTAGGTATTCATAGTAAATTTTCCTCATGGTTCTCTTAGCAATTATCTAATCCAAAATATTTTATATCTGAGGTTTCTCTGATATGGGTATCTTTTTTATCCACTGAATATCCTCTTGATCATCTATCCCTCTTGTTTCATACAACTTGTAAGGATATAAGTCAACTACTTTAAATGTTGGTGAAACTCCAATGTCCTATGGAAACTCAATCTCATAAGCATTTGCAACAAATGTTCTGAGGATTTTACAAGGTCCTATCTTCTTCAGCTTTAGTTTATTATATTTACTTCTTGGAAATCCTCATGTGTGCCAAGACTTGGTCTCCAAATTCAAAATTCACTTATTTTCTCCTTTCATCTATTCTTTCCTTGTACATCTGGACGTTATCCTGTAGTTGTCCTTTGATTTGTTCATGAAATTTTTTCATTTCTGCAGCGAAGTCCTCTACTCTTGCACTTCGAAATTCAACTTGTCTGAAATATCTCAATTCTAAAATTCCTTTGGGATGTGTTCCATACATTATCTAGAATGGTATCTTACTAGTACTCCTGTTTGGTGAGTCATCATAGGCAAACTCTGATTGAGGAAGAATTTGATCACACTGACTACTATGTTTAGTTACCAAACTTCTTAGCATATTCCCTAAGATCCTATTCAAAACCTTAGTATTTCCATCTATCTGAGGATGATATGTAGAAATAAAAGACAAATTTATCCCCAACTTCTTTCACAAATTCCTCCAAAAGTGTCCCAAAAATTTGGTGTATCTGTCTAAAACTATAGTCCTAGGTAACCCATGCAATCTCACAATCTCTTTGAAAAACATATTTTTTATGTGAGTAGGATCACTGGTTTTATGACATGGTATGAAATGTGTCATATTTTAAAACCTGTCAACTACCAAAAAGATTGAATCATTTCCCCTTTGGGTTCTTGTATTGAATTCCAAAACAAAATCCATACTTATGGCATCTCATGGCCTATTTGGAATAGGAAATGGTTGATACAATCATGTGTTTTGCTTCTTTCCTTTAGCATAATGGTGAATTCTACATTTGTATACAAAATTCTTCACATTAGACGTCATTCCTAGGCAATAGGATGAAGAACTTAATTGTGCATATGTTTTATCTTGGCCAAAATGTTCATCCAATCCTACACTATGTTTTTCCTTAAACAAATTTTCCCTCAATGAACATCTTCGAATAAACAATTGACTTCCTTTGAACACCATTTCTTCTTGGATTATGTACACCACCCATTGGCTTATATCTCTCACCAAAGGATTTTTACAAGCTTCATAGGCTTCCTTGAAATCTGGGTCTTCCTGGTAAATCTCCTTGAGGTGTTCGAATCCCAAAGTCTCCACTTGGAATTCCTGCAAGATTAAACATCTCCTTCTCAAAGCATCTGCAAATATTTTAGCATTCCCACTAATATTTCTAATGGCCAAAGTCAATTTATGCATGAATTCTACCCATTTGTCTTGTCTCTGATTCAACTTCTCTTGTTTGGATAGGAGTTGCAAAGCATGCTTGTCAGTATATAAAATAAAATCTTTTGGTGTAAGATAATGTCTACACTTTTCCAAATATTGAATTATAGCATACAATTCTTTTTCATATGTTGAATACTTCTTCTTGACATCATTCAAATTATCACTAAAATAAGCAACATGATTATTATCCTGACTTAAAACTGCACCAATGGCCACACCACTTGCATTACATTTGACTTGGAAAGTCTTCCTAAAGATGGATTTCTATGTTATCTTTTCTTTTAACATTCTAAATTCTTTCTCAGCTTATTTTGTCCAGTTAAAAAGATCTATGTTCCTTCTTTATAGTATCTAGTATGGGTGCACATATACTGCTGAAATTCCTGATGAATTTTCTGTAAAATCTTGCTAACCCACGAAAAATTATTACCTCAAATATACTCCTTTGAGAAATCCATTCTCTTCTATCCCTCACCTTCTCTGGATCCATCTTTAGTTCATTTCAAGATATTAAAAATCCCAGATACACAATTTTTTTTATTCATAAATTAACACTCTTTCAAACTTGCTAAGAGATTTTCCTGCTACAATCTCCTCAACACCATTCTTAGGTGTCTTAGATTATCCTCCTTGGTCATATTGTAAACTAGGATATAAACAAAATAAACAATCACAAATTTCCCAGTAAAATCTTTGAGTACTTTTTTCATTAACCTCATGAATGTACTTCAATCATTTGTTAAACCAAATGGAATAACAAGCCACTCATATAGACCTTCATTTGTTTTGAATGTTGTTTTCCATTCATCCCCCTCTCTCATCCTTATATTATGATAACCAATTTTCAAGTCTATCTTGGAAAAACAACTGGCCCCACTTAAAAAATCCATTAAATCATCCATTATGAGTAAATGAAATCTATACCTGGTGCTTATCTTGTTGATGGCTCTAGAATCTGTGCACATTCTCCAACCTCCATCCTTTTTTGGACTTAACACAGTTGGTACTGCAAACAGGCTCATACTTTCTCTAATCAATCCTTTATTCACCAAATCTTGGACCTATTCCTTGACTTCTTCATTCTCCTGAGAGTTCAATCTATATGTTTCTTTGTTCAGAAAACTTTCTCTCAGAATAAGGTCAACATGGTGAATAATACTCTTGATGGGTGGTAAGTATGATGCAACTATCCACCACAATGTCAACAAAATCATCCAACAATTCCTAAACTTCCACAAAAAATTAATTTATAGTATTATTTGTAAGGATGACTCTCGTTTTACCTATAACATCAAAATTAATTAGCTTATATTTCTTAAGTTCTTTCAAGAGATCATTCCCACTCATGAGATGTATAATAGGACTAGCCTCCTCTTTAACTCATTTTTCCTCAAGTCACAACAACATATGCTTACACCCATGTTTCTCAAGGGTATAAGTATTCTTCCTCACATCATGTATGACATTTATGTCATATTTCCAAGGCCTCCCCAAAAGAAAATGATAAACATCCATAGGTATGTCATCACATAAAAATCTGTCCTTATACCTACCAATTTTAAAATCAACTTTACATTGTTTACTTACCATGACTTGATGTCCTTTCTGCAACTACGACATCCTATATGAACTCGGATGTATTGTCATTTAAAAATTTATATTTTCCACCATCTTAGTGGACACTAAATTATCAGTGATCCCACCATATATTATCACCTTGCATCCTCTATCCTTGGTCTTGCAAGCACTTATGAATAAATTGTTTCTTTGGGTTGGTTATCGTACCTCTTTTCCTGGATTCACAAGAGCTTTCCTCATCATGAGAGATATTCCCTCTTTAGTTACTTTAACTTTCATCTGAATCTCCACATCCTTTGTTTTGCCTCATAAACATGAACTTCTCTAACTCATGCATTCTTATTTTAAGGACATTCCCAAGACATGTGTGTTATTTTCTCGCAAGAATAACACTTGATTTTTCCTCCTCTGTCTCTTGAAACATGTCTCCTTCCTCTGTAATCTCCTCCTCTAGAATTTCCTCCTCCATTCATCTAATTGTTAGATCCACCAACTTCTTCCCTTGACTTCTAGAACGTTTCTATGGTGGTTCTTTCTCCTTTGTTAAGACTCTTCCCCCTGTTCTTTTGGCTCTTCTTCCTCACCAATTTTTCTTCTTATTTTAGGGCTACCTGATAAGAATATTCTATATTCCTCATTGTTATCATACTAATATCATCCTATATTTCATACCTCAATCAATTAATATAACTATACAATTTATATTCATCATTTTCCTCGTGTCTTTATCTTATATTCATCTTATAGAATTCTTCAGTATATTCTTTCACCGACAAACCCTTCTACCTCAGATTCTACAACCTTCTAAACATATTCAACTGATAATCCTTGGGTATGAATTTATCCTTAATATTAGATACCATTATATCCCAACTTTTAATCTTGGCCTTACCTTTTCTCCTTCTGTCAGCTTACAACTCATCCCACCATAAATATGCATGCCCCCTCAACCTTGTCACAACATGCTTCACTTTATTCTCATCATCAATATACTCATAGTCAAAGTATTTGTCCAAAGTACTTATCCATTAAAGAAACTTTTCTACATTTAAGTTACCTTACTATATTGGGACTTCCATATTGTCTCTAGTTCCTAACTTGACAAAAACTCATAGTAACCTCTCCTTTATCATGCATCCTCCTGCAACTTCTTCTTCTTATGGGTTTTATCTCTTAGCATCACTAACATCATCGGTCTTTGGTGCTCGCCTTTGTTTTGTTTCCATAGAATCCATCCTTTCTCAAAGGTATCTCATTTACTCCTCCATAGCTGCATTGGATATAGGTCCCTCCCTGCGTCTCCTCAGTGGCATGGTTTATTATATACTCTTCCCACACAAAGATATATTTTTGAATTTGATATCACTTGATTAAAACCCCATATGGGTATGTGCGACCTACCAGTCTAGGATCAAACTACAAAGGAGCCAGAGTGGCTCTCGAGATCCAACTGACCCCTACGTTTATCTTACACACAAGCTTCACAATAAATTGACGTGAAATTTAAATTCGTGAGGGTTCCTTTGGTCCACACAACTTGTGCATGAAACCATGTCTTGTGATAGAGCATTTGGAAAAATGTTTATTTGACGCTCTAGGAATACTGTCTTTGCGAGTTTCCATGCTCCAACAAAAATCAATGCACTTTCCCTGAATAGTCAAACCGTCATACTCTTGAAGAGTCCAAGTATCAACAGTTCGTGCTCCTTCACTATATCAACTGTCCAAATTTATTATGGGATTTAAAGGTTAGGGAGATTATCCATTGTACACAAAAATTACCAAATTCCCCGAGATTTTTGAATGGTCGAACCACTCGGGGATCCAAGGAATCCCTCTCACCCATTGATATATATGGAGATTCGCTCCAAGACTTCAAAGATTTAGAGATTTGGGCCTATCTTGCAGACAACAACTTAAAAAATTCTAGAGCAGCGAAGTCCAAAGTACTTAGCACTTAACGACTCTACTGCTTCTCCCAATTGAACAACGATGAGGGATTTCGACTTCTCCTGAATATATCTTATCCTTTCGACCTTAAACAAAGGGATTTCTCCTCTGTTCATGTTCCTCCTTAGAGACTTACACTCATTCTTTCTCTTGAGCATTGTCACTTGGAAAACTCAGACTCTAGTGCACACTTTATGCTTCTCTCCTGAGCTTGTGACTTAGAAAAATAACCTGTGCACTCCTTGCGCTAACCCTCCTAAGCTTTATCGACACTTAATGAAATTTTGACTCGGTGCACTCCTTGCACTTGTCTCCCCTTTGAGATTTTACATTGATACGACTGTAGGTGCACTCCTTGCGCTTTCTTTGTGAAAACCTAAACTATCTCTCTTGAACTTCTAAACATGTAGATGGTTCGGCCTCTGCATTCCATGTGTTGGCACTCTGTACTCCTTGCATTGTAATTATTAGAAGAGAAAAAATTGAAACTTATAAATAAATCAAGGACTCATTCAATAAAGCATTAAAATGCGCACTCATACACAGTGATAGCAACACAACATCTATTTAGTTTCAAAAGAATGAACAAGTTTACAGTCTTATAAGTTTGAGAGCAATTCTCCTCTCTTCTATATTTTTTCAAAAATAACTTACAAAAGTTTCAAAAATCTTTAGTAGCCTCTTCTGGGAATAGAATACATTGATTTATACATGAAGAGGTTTCTCGAGCCTTCCCTCCAGACTACTCTAGTCCTTTCATATCATAATTAAAATATTCCCAACACTAAGATGATTACAATAAATGACCAAATACATTTCAAATATGAGTTGGTGCTCAAAATATTTACAACCTACAGGAATTAAATACAATTACATTATCTAGGATCATATACAATGGATCTATCCTAAAGACCTCATGGGATATTTAATTACAACAACCTCAAAATTAAGTTGACGTGCCCTCCTTCGGATCCAAACAAGTTTAAAATGTGTTACACTGGATGTTGAGTCATCTTCCACCAAGCCTAATTAATGATGATGATGATGCCCCATGATCAGGTATTCTAATTAAAAAAAGAATGATTATCCATGAAAATCTAATCACAATACGATCGTTGAAGAAATGTTATGCATAAAAATAAGAATACCCATTTTTAATGCGCAACAAAATTTCTATATTAAAAAAAAACAATCGACAAAGGTCTCAAGCAACTATTTTTTGGAAGCAAATTAATATATACAATTTATTTTTGTTCAACAACATCTCTATATCAATGATTAATTTATTTCACAGAATTTATTTACTGTAAGATATAATACACCAAAATTAACAATATACACAAGAAATGTTGTTTCCAAGATTATTGAAGGATGATGATGATTCCACTTACACACGAAACTGCGCAATTCTCTCCTTAATATTGCTAACTGAATACTTCATCGGTACCTCCCAGCCAATTCTAGGAGTACTCTTCTTCCCCCTTAGCCCCTTGAGCTACAAAGGTGCCACATGGACAGCAATTATCATTTCACTGACTGATAGTCAAAGGAAGAAAATTCCCCAACCTTCTAACTCCCGAAGTGATAAACGTGAAAACACCTTTTTGGCGTAGGCTATGGTTACCGTTGGTGGTCGTATGAGAGGGAGGAGCTAGCACGAAGCTAAGCACCATTTCAGATATGACAACATGAAGAGGCGAGATGTATTCAAATAAGGATTGTCGATATGTGAATCGCGAAAGCGCCTTTTTTATTAAGCCCGTGGTCACACCCAATGGACATATAGTTTAGCACAAATGTCTTACCGAAGCACTCGAGGCTTGTTTCTGTTGAAAAGTCAAAAGTCAACGTATGATCATTAAACAACGTTGATTAAATGATGAAAGAGATCAAATGGGTGTTGTTCTTCTTGATGCCTTAGCCAATAATAATTTATGTAAGGTAGTTGTTTAGTTATTATAACTAATTCTTCAAAGCATGAGGATTCTAATGTACACTCTGATTGTCAAAGAAATTGTGTGAGAGATTGTGGGTGACGAGTGGGGAATAATGATGGAGCTGAAGCTCTGAAACAATGAGAAGAAATGACGAAAACAGATCAAAGATTAAGGAGAGAATATATATGCACAGATTGATAAATTTATGAGGTTTGGTCAAGGATGGATTCTGATATGAATATATAAACAAAGAGGACTTAAATGTATAATATTTGACAGAGAATATAATGAGTTGGTTTGCAGGTTCTTAGTGATAGAGAAGGATTCCAAGGTGGTAGGGAGGAGCAAGGGGAGACTGTAAAAGTATCATGTACAAGTTGGTGCTTGTACATCTGGGAGTTGTAGCTTCCATTCAGTAGGCGCTGAAGAAATAGAGGTAGCATCCTCATCTTGTTTGTAGCTTAGATAAAATAAGAATGTAAAGAGGAGTTAGAGCTTGCCTTTCATTCATAAGAAGAAGAGGTTTTTCCCTTTTGGGTTTCCTCATGAAAAATCACCATGTCACTGTTTTATTTATGTGATTGTCTATTTATTGGTTAAATGTATTACTGCAAGTTAAATGTTAAAGGCATGATTTATTGATTGATAAGTAATCTTCTAATCAAATGAAAGAAACTTTATACAACTGATTCACCCCCCCGCCCCCTCTTAGTTGACTTATCCTGTTCAATAAACTCGTTGGTTGTGTGGTTCAAACTTACCATGTGAAATATGGTTATGGTATGTAATTTAGTTACATGGCATGCAACAAAAGAAAAGGATAAGGGTTGAGGGCTTAGGCCCTCGGCCCTTTGGCCGCTCACTTGAACCTTTACATTAGTTTAAATATAATGTATGTTGTATGTAGCTTGAGTCACATGTGAGGGTGCATTGATAGTGGGGATATGTTACACAACCTTATCCAATATTGAGAAATGAAGGGTTTCCACATGGTGGCCTCTCATTTTCTCGTACATTCCATGTGTCATCATATTACTAGACCACTTGTGCACCTGCAATTCATCCACCTAGAATAATGATCTATCTAGTCAACTACCAATAACCATGTGCCAAGTGTCACCCTTGCAGTGTTGACACTTGTCACCTCTTTTTTTCCCATGTACTTTGAACTTTGACCTAATTGACCCAAACTTTGACTGCTTATAAGTTTTTCAGATCAACTCTATTTGGCTTGTTTTTTGTGTTGCCAGAAATATGACAATGAGCACTGCGTAATGATGTCAGTTTTGGGATTATTTGAGATGATTGAATTTTGAGAATTTACAGATCCCTTGGGACCTATGTGAGCATTATAATTCCTCCTTGACCTTTGTGACCATTCCTTATATCCTCCTATATCATTTAAGCTCTAGATGCATGATCATAAGTTTTGAGCTAGATTTTGTACTTAATGTGTAATGTGGTAGAAGTTCCAACAAATATATTCTCCTCACTAAGCTTATTCCAATGATTTGATCGATGATCCTCGACCCCTTCGTTAGGACATAAAGTCAGTAGATAAAGTGATTTTTGTTTGAAACATCAGTTAAAACAAGTGATATGTGACAATAAAATACATCAATATTACATACCCTCTTCTCATCTACATCACTACATGGTAAGAATCAATTAAAACAACATGAATACTAACAAATCAATCATATATCATAAATATAACAAAGATGAATAACCACCCAACCTACCATGCAATATTAGGACCTCAAAGACACATAATCAACACTCAATTCCATGATTCATCCGATTTATTTTGACCATTTAAGGTCTTAGAACTAGTTACTGTTATGAAGAACATGGAGGTATATATTCCCATAACCAACTCTAATTTAGACTTAGGCTTAAAATAACAGTAAGTACTTATTCATATCGGAATTTAAATCATTCAATTCCTCAAAAGTACTAGACAAGTTTTCCTTCCTTTAAAGGTTACAAAAATGATAAGTATTCATCATCTGGATAATATGTCTTCTCTTTATGAAACCTATCATATATTTTTCTCATCTTTAAACAAAATCTCTTCCCTTTAAGAATTCAAACATTAATCGTTATTCAATATTGTAACATCCCTCCTTAAAAACACAAGTAATCAATCTCAACATAGTAGTACATTTTTTTTAACTACACCCGTAACAAGAACATTGTAATCTAGTAAAATATGACAATGGGTAAATAAATCTACGTTTATTTATCATGATTAATTTTTCTCAGGAAAAACTCTTCAAGAAGGTTAAGATGAAATTTTCACAACATTTTAATAATTTGTCTTATGCACATCACTATCATTATATCTCAAGGAAGAGTTTGATTGTTAAATCATAGTTAATTTCTATGTGTAATAGTATCCAATTAAATAATCAAGGATAAATTATAACACCATGATTTTTGATAAATTATAACACCAACATAACATTACTAAGAAAAAGCCATCCCCTTTCCCTTCTACCACATTTATTTTATAGGTAAATTCTCATTGGCACTTGTCCTTTAATTTCCCTTTTTATTTTATTTAAAAATCCATTTTCCCTCACATTCCCCATTGTGTTCCTATTTTTTCTCTTAGTTGTTCCTTTGTTCCCAAATTCTCATTTAGTGAGTGTCCCCTAACTAGATCTTAGTTAGAGTTGGATTAGGAGTCTTATTTTAGTTATACTTAGAGGTAGTTTGACTCAATATGTCATTCTATGTGTACACCTATTCTCTCATGTTTTATTTCTTTCTATTTTAAAAATCCCTTTTATTAATTGTATGCACACAAGTGAAATTTTCCCAACCTTTAATTTTTTATTCCTTATTTTCCTATAGTTTGATTTTATCACCATTCTTTTAACTTATTTCATATTTTATCTAGTCCCTTATTTATATTAGAATTAGACTTAGTCTAGTTTTAGGATTAGACTCTCGTTAGGATTCTAGTATATAATTTACTGATTAATTAATACTATGTTCTAACAAGGTCCAAATATTTCATTAAGTTCTCTAGGCCATATGTATTTATTGACTCACATTTTAATTACACAACATGCCCTTAAAGATGTACCTTCGTTCTCCAAGGGTGCCACTCACCTTTGAATAGTTTTGGAAGTTTATACGATCCTTGGAGTCAACACTCCATTCAGTCAACCTTGTGAGACACTAAGAGATTCTAAGGAATATGGATTTTTCCTTATTGTGCGCCACTTAGATTTCCTCCTGAGTGTTTGTCTATGCTCTCATAGTATCATGTATCTATCAAACTTGGTAATCGTTAAATTATAGTTCAAGTCACGACAAGAGTGCTAGTAGGTTGTGATAGGGACATAGCCACACCTTTCGCTCAATTTTTTGGATTTTGCGCATGACCCCTTTAATCCTTATGTGATTTGTATTGGAAATCATCATCAAGCCTACATCCACCGAATAAAATTGTGTCAATAATACATATACATAAATCATATTGTAATCAATCATATGTCACATGTGTGTAAAATGAAATAATCAAACAAGTACAATCCACTCCCTAACTCAATCTAGAGTCCAAGGAATTACATTGATGCCATTAGCATCCATAACCTGTCACATGTCCTCCACACTTAGGAAAACCCATCAAGAGCATCCGCCAATACATATACATCAAAATAATAATAAGTCAAAACACATCATCATCATCATCATATATAACCCATAATCAAAACGAAATCACAATGTACCATAACCAAATCACTTGCACGCAAGTGTCCTCCAAGAATAAGTCAATAAAAGTGTGCTCAATAGAATGGGATGTTACAATAATTAAGGAGAAAGATTGAGTTTGGATTGAACCACTTTACTTACGTTTTTTACAAGGTTTGAATTGAAGCTTATCAGGGATGGGATAGACAGTAAAGATAGAAAAAAAAAAAAATTACCCACCAAGAACACTAGAGAGGAAAAAAGACAAAGTGGAGGCCTTCTGCATGGCCATATAGGCATGCTTAACTAAGACCACCTATCCAAGAAATATAGGAAAGTGTGAGATAGATAAATATCCTATTTAGATTAAAGCTCTCAAATGGGTTATACCCTATGAAATTAGTCCAGCCTATAACATTTTGAGAATTAGGATTGAATTCTTGTTATCCTCCAGGGCCTCCAAGCTGCATATTATTTGTATTGAAACTGGCTACGAAACTAATGCTAGAAAAAATGAGTGGAACTAGCATTGTAAATAGTGTTTGGAAAACCAGTATCGTATGTAGAATTACTAGGATTTTTTTAAAAAGAATAACTGAAACTCCAGTTATTTAGAAGAGGAGAACTTACACTAGAATTTTCAATTCACACCTTCTATCCTAGAATATTTATCTGTAATGTTGTTGGTTCCCTCGGTGGATGTTGAGTCCAAATTTTGTTTTATTCTCTCAATGATGTGAGAACACTATTTTGAAGTGCATAGAGGTACAATAAAGACATTTGGAGAAGATCTGTAGAAGTGGTCATCTAGATTGAAAAGGTGAATACTTGGGTCAATGATATCCACCACGGTCATGATCTAAGGATGTAAGGAAATGACTGTGGTTTCTAGAACGAAGCAACTTCCATTGAAAGAACAATGGGATATAACCTTGAAGGTAGAAATACCCCATAGGAAATAGCACAAGCGAGGCCA
Source organism: Picea glauca (assembly GCA_000966675.3). Classification (NCBI taxonomy): domain Eukaryota; kingdom Viridiplantae; phylum Streptophyta; class Pinopsida; order Pinales; family Pinaceae; genus Picea; species Picea glauca. Next base: position 23,867 of record JZKD02S1679943.1, read on the forward strand.
ATCTGTCTGCTTTGTTGGAAAGTAGTTATAGTATCTCCGCACAATAATGACCTACTTCTTACAAAATTTATAGGCATCAAGATGATTTATGTCTTTCCAAGAAACCACTTGCAACAACTGTTACATATGGAGGAAGTGAATGAAGATTAGGTGTATGTTGCAATATCATGAAATAATGATCATGGACACTAGGGTCCTGTGAAACGAACAATTTCTCCAAAAAGGTTTGACAGGTAGGAAATGCCTTCATCTCATCACAAAGATCTTCACCGGTTTTGCAACAACAATGGTCGTCACTACAAATGGTACATTGCTTCATTGAGGAAGTGCATGGGTTTGAGTCACCAGGACACAACCCTTTGGTGATGAAGGTGAAAGTTGCAAAACACCTGGAACACTTAGTAATAACAAATTGAAGTGATACTGACACATTGCATCCTCTACTTCTGGGTTGGAGTTTATGTACATACCATGAATTGAACAAATGGTAAATATAATGATGTGTTGCATCCTCTATTGCTAGGTAAGAATTTTTGCATAGCATTAACTATTTAATCAATTATATGAGAGTTATTTTCTTGTTTTTATTTGGGCCACTAAAAAATTCCATAATATGGGACAATTGTAAAAAAATAATAATCAGTATAACTATAAAAATACATGATTCGAGAAGAAGAATTGGTATGAGATGTAAATGCCAATAAAATTTGAACTTTCCAATTACATCTATATATCTATGAAAAATGATGTTATAACATTTTAGTACCTAGAAAATATCTTAATGAAAAGAGTTTCAAAGAATATCTTAACATATATCTTAAAACCAAAATGTTCAAATAACAACTTATGTTCTTTATTGTGTTCTAACTATTCTCATTAGTAAAGAAAATTTTCACTTTCACTCATAATTGGTTGATTTTCTCTATTAATGCTAGGCACTAATACCTCAAAATATTCTAATTTCGCTTTAAAGGCTGATCCAAAAACTCTTTGCAAAGAGAATTTCGATCACCAAACAATTATTTTTCTTTAAAATTAAACATAACATGTTTAAAAATATTTTACTTAAAAATGAATTCCAGGTTCATTGTAATTTTTAACTAGCATAGACAAATTAAATTACTTTCATGCAACAACAATAAAAAAATGATGTAATAAAAAAAAACTAAACTAAAAAATATTTGTCAACTCCACACTCTCGCAAGAAATAAAACTTAACACAATTTTCTCCACAATCACTAAAAATATTAAGTGAATGAAACACTCGATTCTGAAATTTCTTTAATGGCTTTCAACCCATAAATTATCACAATATTCAATACTAATAAAAACAAATCCCCAAAGGTAAAGACTTGCTACCCTACAACTACACTTGTTACATTCAATCTAATAATAGTGCATTGATGGGCTATGATTTATTTCAATATATTGCATATAAGGTAAATGGAATGAGAGTTAGAATGGATGAGGTGATCATATAATTGTATAATTGAATCTAGGATTCATGAAAATGTACCTTGATTTATTTTAATATTTATTTCATCAACTAATGCTAGTTTTGAATATCCCTATAAGGGGTGTTTAGGGTGGATAATAGTTATATCCTTACACAATGCGTTCATGCAAGCCTACATGGACTCACCTATGTGGACCGATCTCCAAGGTACAATGAACATAATGATAGTCTTCATTACTAAACCATCTGATCTTAATTATAGCTAGGTTTGGGAGGTTATGATCACCCAAACTTCATGCAAAATCATGAATTTAGAAGGGATAAAGGTTTGGATGTCCTGAAAAAAATTGGAATAAATATGGATTTTAATAGGCTCAGATATTGATGGACTCTCCGGAGACTTGAGGTCTATTTCCATGTTCTTCTCTCATGACTCTCTATCAAATTTCCCCTTTAATCTAATGGTTTGGTTTTAATGGTTCCTTTTTTTCACCCCATTTTGCGTTTGGAAAACCTTTCAATACTTTTTTTTCTTTAATGAGATATCCATAATCTCTTATCTTATACTATATATCTATTTTTTTTTTCAATGGACAAGGTCACACTACTTATAAACATTTATAGATGTTTAACTAATGTAATCTTGATTTCCCAACTAAAAACTCACATGTAATGCTCTTTATACCTTTTTTTTTATATGTTAATATTAATATTATTTAACTTACAAAAAAATGTTATTCTTGTCTAACTATTGTGAATATTGTTTTGTTGAGACTCGCATTGCTTAGAATATTGTTTTATTGACACTCGCATTGTTGTGATATATAAAATATATATCCGGAGACATGCAAATGAGCATCTTTAAGTGGGTGATGATAAATAATGGCTAGCATGTATAAAGAGGGTGTATAATTGATTTGTTCAAAAATCACTATCCTCGCCAATTAATTTTATAATTTGTTTAACCATTTTATTTCAGCCTAATAATTTTGAAACATTTGTCTTCAGGGATAAAAGTATTGGGCAAAGATGTATTTAACGTTGAACGATTTTATTTAAATTGAATGTGACATTATGATTGATGTGGAGCTAAGTGTTTATGTTATATTAAATGGGTTTTAT
>JZKD02S1679943.1:26546-46310 GCA_000966675.3 Picea glauca
TAATTATCTTTTATAGTTATGAGATTTGGTGTGGAGGTGTTTGTAGAGAAATATAGAGAAAAAAGTTGAGTTTTTGCTTATTAAGAATAAGATTATGAATAAGCACCTAACATGTAAGTATAAGATAATCATCGTAAAGGATGGAGTATGTGCAACAAAGAATCTTGATTCACGCATATTTTTCAGGTTTAATTATGGAAATGAACATGAATCTTATCATCAACCATCATCCACACTAGGTAGAATATATTTAATAGGAAATGGTTCAAAAATGATTTGAACGCCTCGAGCAACAACCTACATTGGGTTACAAATGGTTTCTAAGGAAACCAAGGCACAATGGTTAGTGTACATGGGAGGAACCTTGCATAGATCGTAATTATTTCCTTGTTACCATAGATGAGTGCGATCCCAAATTCATCAATTATGTGCAAACAATGATGGAGAAAGAGGTTTTCGCCAATATATTGATTGTCACGGAATCTCTTCCTATGCATAAAGGCATCATTAGCATCGAATTTATCCTTCCCTGCTATGACGAGACAAATATGGAATGAGACTCCTCAAGTTCCATATGCCGATGGAGTCACTTGGTAAGTGTTTAACACAAATATTATTTGGGATTTTTTTGAATGAATTCATACATGTCAAGTGTTTGAAAAAACGCATGCATGTTGAGTGTTGGAAGTAAAAAATGTCCAATAAAAAAATGTTGCAGATCTTCATATAAAGACAAAATTTCAAATTATGATCAAGTCTTTCTCGTAAAACCGTATGTATTGAGATGAATTTGAATAGCTATGTTGTGTATTGAAAGAAAAAATTGGAGCATAGTTGGGGATTCATATGGCCGAGGCACTCCTAGTTTATGAGGGTAAACAATTGGAGGATCTATCTTGGCTAGTTCATTATCATATTTGCAACTATTTAAATCTTATCTTCACACTATAATTATGTGGAGGAATTATAAAACTCATTATTTAATCCCTATGCACTATAATGTATTATGTAAATGTGACATTAGGCTGTTGAGCCGGTGAAGTTGAAACGGCATTAGAGTGCCTATGAAATGTAATACTTCCATATACATTAATAAAAAAATACATGGTTGGCTGAAGGATGGACAAGGAAAAGAGATAGGGGGCTATGATTCCATGAGAGAAGGGGATTAAGGGCATAAGTATTTTTATTATATTTTATTTACCGATTTAGTTTTAATAGAGAAAATTGGTTACATGAGCTTCTTGGGAACAAGGCCACGTGGTTCTTGTTTTCATGTAATCATATAAAAATCTCTTGTGGCTTGTTTCTGGGGTTTACTTGTTCTTCTCCATTCACTCGTACACCCTTCTCACTCTTTCATTTTTGGTGCCTCATTCTTGCTAATTCATGTGATCTTGGTTTGAGCATGGAAACAAATGGGTAGAAGAGGAGAGCCATTCCTAGATGGCTATAAAAAATTATTGATCATTCCAGGAGGGAATGGATGAATGAGTGCATGAGATTGATGGAAGTTCAAAAAGAACTATCCACAATTGAGAATCCTTGGATTTTCTAATAGGGAGATTTCCTTACCAATAGCATTGGATCCCTACAGAGATATGGAATAGCCTAAGGGACTGCATGGTAGAGGAAGGTGTTAATTTCTTTGGATTTTGCAAGTTGAAGGGGAAAGAGAGTTGGAAATTAGGATTTTTTGTGCGGTCGGGAAACATGAGAGATAGTTAACCAATTTTTCTGTGTTTTAGATTTGGCCTATGAGCTATCTATGTGGATTCATAGCCCTAGCTCAGGGGTGACCCATTGTTGAGAGTAAATGAACAACATTGTATATGGTTGGGAGGAACGCCCTTGGTATGCATCCAGTTGGTGAATGTTTAATTGAAAATATAAGTTCTCTCTTTGTTTTATGTATAATGTATATTCCATTGTGTATTTAATTGTCTCTGAGATGCATTTATGTGTGCATTCTTGCTGGTTATTTGTTGTGCACGACACACTGTTTATGTATTTTATGTGGTAGCATGGATCTTTATTATTGCATGTGTTGTTATCATATTTATTTCATGCTTATTTAGCAATTAAAGGACATTAGAGTTCAAATTTTACCTTAGAACATAGTTCTTTAGGTAGCGTCCCTAGCCCGGGGGTGGGTGGGTTTGTTACAGATTGGTATCAGAGATTCAGGTTGAAACACTAGATTGGTATGGGCCGAAACTGTTGGACGTGGTATTTTCGTTATGAAAGTTTATGTCTTTGATATCCTAAAGCTCAAGAGAAATAGCGATGCATAAATCACGTAGAAGCCAAAGCATCATGCGGACAAAGATCCTTTGTAAAGGGTTATGAAATTGTGACCATTTCCTTTTGAATCTCGGGAGAAATCACAACCATTGAATCAAGGAAGCTCTAGATCATTAGATCAGGAGTCAGGTAAATAAGGAACATCATATAAAGGTGAAGCTAGAGGCTGGAAGAGATTAAGTCCCAATCATCAGATCGAACTAGTCAATCATGAGGCACTGATTAAAGCCAAGCATGAGCTAGAAAAATCTATAACTTCTCCACTTTAGTGATTATTGAAGACATGGAAGATGTATGAAATATCGAAGGTCAAAGTATTCAAATCCCATTGGTCGTCTGATCTGATAGGAAGTGTGAATGAAATATCAGTCGTTGATCATGGCCATCTGGCATTGACCCTCCGGATGTAAATAATTTTGAGTCCTAGAAATCCTGAAGACTGAAGTCGTGAAATCCCGCCAACCCTTAAATTAAGGAAGGAATTCGGGAGTAATGCAAGCCATTATATCAGGAGTAAAAGGATAGCGAAGTTTCATCATTATGAAACTTCTCCACTTCAGAGATTATTGGAGACTAAGAAAAGTCACGAAGTGTTGAATCCACAAAGTGTAAATCCGTAGTCGAAAAATCACGTAGGTCGTCAGATCTAGAGAAGATTAATGTGGACAATCCATTTGATGTATGAAGTGTCTTATGCCACGCGGGCGAGGTGCCATGTGGGGATACATGTCACATAATTTTGGTGCCTTTTGGACCCCAACATGTTCATTTTTTAGTGAGACGTGGCACACATACCATGGGTCTACATCACCATAGGTGGTATCAACATGCCGTGTCATCTCTGGGATTATGGCCTCCTGCAATGTCCAAAATCTCTATCAGTAAAAGTGTCAAAGGATGAAGTAGTGAATTCATGCAGATCATTGATCTAATATCCCTTTGGGACTTTTCTCAACAGTTGGATTAAGATAGCGGAAGGATAGTGTAAGCGAAGGTGTTAACCGATGGTAAGTGGTCACCATCACTTTATGACCACTTCAGCAGGTATCAGTCTAAGGTTGTTGAATGAATCAATATTTGTATTATCCTAGAGTCTCAGAGTGCCGAAGTCTTGAAATATTGAAGGACCTTCCATCCCAATGCATGATTAAGTCGTGATTGTTGATTTGGTTGAAACCACCAGATGAGCCAGGATCATCCAATGAATACGAGATTAAATCTCAACCATCTGATCGACTAGTGTAGTTATAAAAATGACTAAGTGTTAGAATTTTTATGAGTCCATCATTCCGTAATTTCGTGAGTCTGTGAGTTCAAAAATATAGAAAAATGGCTAAGTGTTGGAATTTTATGAGTCTATGAGCCCGCGTGTCTGTGAGTCTGGAAAGATAGAAAAATGGCTAAGTATTGGACTTTAATGAGTCCACGAGTCTAAAAAGATAAAAAAATAGCTAAGTTTCATACTTTTTATGAGTCTATGAGCTCGTAATTCTGTGAGTCCACGAGTCCAAAAGGATAGAAAAATGGATAAGTGTTGGAATTTTATGAGTCTGTGAGCCCATGAGTCTATGAGTCTGAAAATATATAATAATGGCCAAGTGTTGTACTTATTGTGAGTCTGTGAGTCCAAATAGATGGAAATATAATCTAAGTGTTGAAAATTTTTAGGCAAAATCATGAAAGAAAGAATTATGATACATTATTGTAACAAAATTGTATACAATTTCATGGATCTTGTTAAAGTATTTTAGCCTAACAAATTTTGTTTGCTACACATTTTGCAGAATTAGGGAGTATAGACATATCAGTTCGAGATAAGAATGTATATTCAAGAAATGGAGGAAGGAGAGGAAGATTTAAGTCATGATAAAGAGGGCAAAGGACAAAATATTAGTGTTGGTAATGCAAATACATAATCAAATGAAAATAAGTGCAAAGGGGAGTAGGAAACATTAATAGAGACCATGAGAGGCCTAAGAATAGAACTACAAAGGTACAAAGAAGACAATTAGAGGCTGATAAAATAACAAAATCAAATAAATGTTCAAGCGATGCAAAGCTTAAATAAGTTGGTTGAGGAAACAAAGATGAAAAGTGGATAAAAAACTCAAAAGAAAAAAAAAATTAAACAAAATGATTGTCACTCAGCTGCTATAGAGTCTAAATGAATTGCATGGAACAACTGTAAGAATTCTCCCATAGGATATGAAGATAGTAGGTGAAGAATGTAATTGATGAGCAATGGAAGGAATATTAATACTCAATAGCCTTGAAGGAAGAGAGGTGTAGATAGCTACAAATATTGATGTGAAAGTGTAATGTCCCTTCCGTTATGACATCAATGTAAGTGAGTACAGTAGTGGTAAATTTTTATTTTTTTTAAACAACAATTAGAATAACAGATAAGTGAAAATAACATAGATCAAGGTTTACACATTCTATTTTCTTTCACATAAATATATCACAAGAATTAGAGAAATCATCATTGTTACTAATAACTCAATCATATCACATAAATATAACAATGATACCTACCCACCAATGTACCCTGCAAGGTTAGGACCTCCAAGACACATAATCAATGCTCAAGTCCAGGATTCATTTGATTGTTTTTGACCATTTAATGTCTCAGGATTGACAACTGTTCTGAGGAACATGGAGAGATCTACTCCCATATCCAAATCTAATCCTAAACTTCAGACTATATTGATGGTAAGGTACTTAATCACAATGCAATTAGAATTCATTCAATGACTCTTTATACTAGAGAAACAATTTGTCAATTCTTCAACAAATATGCATCATAAATACTACTCGATGCTAGTATTAATTCCAATACAAAATAATCACTATTACCATAACATTTCAGAGATATATTAAAACCATGATAACTTATTAAATACCTTATTTTATGCAATGATTATCTATGGCTAAGAACACAATGATAATTACACGTGTACAGTTGACGTGTACATCAACCATTGTAAAGAAGAGAATAAAACTACGAGAAATTGCACTACCAACTATCTAGTTCTAAACTAACCGTGAAATTACAATTCAAAAATAAAATCATCACTTCAGGAAACTTAGCAACTGAAGAGACCGTGCGAAATTCACGAAATTGGATTTGATAATTATACATAGCGAATTCAAAGAATTATGAACTCAGAGTCATGATAATAAAGCATCGATTACTGACGATTACCAACTTTGGATTTCCATAATCGATTATTACCGATACCAATGAACCCTTTTCGAAATGAAAACATTACAATAACCACAACATTGAGTTTCTAGGAGTGCATCTAAACTCAGCGACTATCTCTAGATTCGACTCCGTTCGAGCTTTTTCTTCGCATCGACCCCAATTATTATTTTATAGGTAATAATGAGTTTCTACATTGATCAAGGTTTAAATTTTAAAAAATGCAAACAAATCAAGGGTGATCCAATAGGAATCTAAAATTTCAGATTTGAATAATTATAACGTCCCAACAATATTTTAATCTGGATTGACCATTATTGCAATGATTAATGACCATCAATTCTCATAATTGACCTTATATTATTACGCGACAACTAAAAAACTCAACCAAAGGTTTGCAACACAAACTAGAGACCATAATAATTAACTTTAAGGTGTAATTTGATTTGAAACGATCCCACAAATCCCAACTTCTTAAATATAGGAACATTATTTTTAAATCATACAAGTTTTTAATTCGGGGTTGTACTAATGTTACAACCAAAATAATTTCTAAAGTTTTGAAGTGCATTAACGACAACGAGCGCACCATTCATGAACTCTGAGTGTAAGGAATTGATAGTGCCTAACCAAATTTCCTTCTTTGGAACTGACACTTAAATGAGTGTGATCACGTGAAGAATTTGTTGTCCAATTAAGTAAATTAATTTGGCAACAATCTCAAGTAATTATAAACTCAGGGTTGCAAACTATTCATGGTGATCATGCCAATTTAAAATTCCGAACTATAACTTCTTAACATTGATTTAACAAGTTCGATTCTGAATAGCAATAGATCATATTGATCAAAATTTATGGCGAACATGCCAATTGGAATTTGAAATGTACTTTGCTTATCAATGATTAACAAATTTCGATCCCGATTGTAATATATTACAATGATCAAACTGCGATGATCATACCAATTAAAAATTTAAAGGGTACTCTTCTTATCAATGATTATAAAACTTTGATTCCAATCAGTAATAGATTAAAAAGATCAAAATTTCGAAACGCATTCATCCTTTTAGTGACCATACCGGTTTTAGTTTTCGTAATTACAATCATTCCAATGCCACAACCAAACAACTTTTCTAATTCGAATTTTGATCCAGGTGAATATCGGTGGCCAACCACCTTTTCCAATTGGCTCAAAACAATTTTCTAGTAATTTTGGTAATTTACTATTTTTAGCAGTTTTTAACTTCCGGGGCCATTTTGAGGGCCTAAATGAAGGTTTTTCGGGATCGAGCTCCTTAAAAATAACTAAAGGCTCTGATTGAGACCCCAAAATTAATCGCATGGACGATACCTTTCCAACAAGCTATCGTACACCCCAAATGGAGATCGTATGCCATGTCGATAGAAACAGGCGAATCCTCATCAAACAACCAATTTGGAAGCAACTTTCCTTTCAAGTTATAGGTTAATTTTGATATTCCTGTATTTGAAGGTCATATATATGCGGATTCCCTAGACAAATGGTTAAATCTACTAGAAGGTTATTTCTTTGTTCACCATTTTTTTAAAAGGAAAAAGATCACCTTTGCACTCCTTAAGGCTCTCCCCCATGTCAAACATTGGTCGAAAACTTACTAGGAGCAAAGTTCCACAAAGGGGTTTGGAATATATGGGGTCGATCCCACTTGGGGTTTTTTTATGGATGTGGTCAAGGAAATATATTACCCTATTGGAAACTATAAATACCAATAAATGAGATGGACCACACTACGACAAGAGAGGGGCCAAGAAATGTTGTAGTTCACCAATACCTTCCATACCTTGTGCACCAAGATGGGTATCAAACACTCTGAGAAACATTTGGTTCTAAAATATCACGGTGCTCTACATAGATACATCCAAACTAAAATGGATTTTTTGGATATCTCATCACTCATTGTTGTGTATCGATAATTGTTAAAATAGAGCAGAAATTTAAGCACCATAAAAAACAGGAGCTTGGGTCTGCAAATTCAAAACAACCAAAGTATGATAAAGATGAACCTAACAAACAATCTCACAAAAACCAGTCCAAGACACAGGAAAAGAAGGGTCAGGGAAAGATGAAGAAGGACACCTAAAAATGGTGTGATTTCCACAAAATCCCCTGGCACAACACCGATGATTGTCGCTCAAAACAGTCAATGGTGGTTGAGATCAAAGACAAGGAGCTAAACCCTAATTCAGAATCTGATTCAGAAAATATTGATAGAAGAAAAATCATCGACGTAGAGCCCACTGCTATTGTCGCGACCACAAAAATTAAACCAAAAGAACCCATAGATTCAAAAGAGGGGGAGCTCCTTTTTCATTCACAGATGTGAGTGAAGGGGACCCCGCTTCATTTTATTTTTGATAGTGGAATCCATAAGAACCTCATCTCAGCAGAGGTCATCAAATAGTTGGGATTTTCGACAACACCACACTCACAACCATACAACATTGGGTGTTTTCTCCATGGATGGGATCTTTGTGTCATCTAGCAGTGTCGATTGTCATACGACATCCAACCCTTTAACAATGAGGTATTATGTGATGTTTCCCCATTGGATGTTTGTGATGTTCTCTTGGGTCAGCCATATATGTGGAATCACCATGCTATCTATGAGTCTCAACCCTGTAGTATCATTGTTACTCTAGGGGATCATCTCTACAGGATACTAGACGTAGTTCCAACTATTGTCCCACCTAAACAATGCCTCAAGGTAGTATCTCATACTGCAAAATTCAACTTCTTCACAATCTGTTCAAAAGGTGAACAGAAGGATATTGCAACCACTAAAACCTTGACCCAATCACCTTCTATCCAACATAAACATGTCCACAAGATTGCAACAAAGTGTATAGATTCCTTGTGCACATAGGCATCTCATGTAGCTAGACTGGTTAAAAAGGTTGAATATTTTCAGCCACAGGTTCATGAAAATATTCAACAAGCTAAGCAGCGCAACTTCACCAACAAGGCAAGCGACTCATCAAGATGCAGATTCAACAAACACTTTTCCCTCTCCCTTGGGAACTCAATGCAATGGATACCATTTCTTCCTAAGGAGGAAGGATTTATCCAAGTTCATATCGATGGCTACCCATCTTTTCCAACTGGCTCAAAATAGTTTTTTGGTAATTCTGGTAATTTACTATTTTTTGTAGTTTTTAACTTCCAGAGCCATTTTGAGGGCCTAAATGAATGTTTTTCAAAATCTAGCTCCTCAATGATAGGAAAATGATCCGATTGAACTCCCAAAATTAATCTCCTGGACGATACCTTTCCAACAATCTACCATGCACCCTAAATGAAGATTCTATGCCAAAGTTACACCCCCGGGAAGTTGGTACACCAAACTACCCAAAACGGTGTCAAAAAAACTATTGTCTTTTCATCTTCGAGGGTTAGGGTTTTGGATTTTATTTATGATAAAAATGTCTTTGGAGCCTCATTGTAAAATCATCAGTGGACCCATCTCTTCTCAGAGATAAGTTTTCACCATTTTAACGAGTCTTTCACTATGTATTTTTACATTCTTTGTACATTTTCGCTCACTAATAGAAAATTATGTATTACTATATCTTTGTGTTTATGGTTGCATCTCTGATACATTTATGTTATATTATTGGATATCTGAGATATCTGTGTACATTTATTTATTATATATCCACTCACATTTTGTGTTGAAAATAATCTAGATCAGATTTACAATAAATGAATAGTGAAAATAAAATTTGAATCTAGTTATAGTTTAAAGTGGCGCGATCATATAACACAAAATTTTGGAGAACAACATAGTTATACAAAAAATACCCAAATCTATTCTTGAATTTCACAATGATACATAAATGACTATATAGATTTGTTCTACATTACAATAAAACTCTATAGCCATTCATTCAATTTTATTCCTTACGACAAATAGTTTCGCAACGACATAAATAATTATAATGTACAATGTCACTCTCATAAAATTTATAACTTTAGAAATTAAAATACCGGCATTGATTGCTATGGGGAAAATCCCCCTATACTAGGTCTAAGGTAAAGACAAAGTGATAACTCCCTTAAAAGAATGTTCTATGCTTAAGCTACCCCAAAACCTACTAAACTAAGTGATGAGAAATAAAGGAAACAGGGCTAATGAGTGCACCTTTAATCCTTTCAGTTATTGTTGGCATCTTTCACTTGTTCTCACCTCCTAGATTACTAGTATCCTCCCAAATATGCCCTGCAAAAGGTTACGAATATAATGAAACAACATATGTAATATGTACTAATCACTTTAAAATTTTAGACATATATATAAATGCACATATCAACAAAAGCATGTAAACATAGGATTTTGGGACAAGGACCTCTTTTATTCAATTTCAAGACAAAAAAGATTACAACCTTTGTCAATAATCGCTCCACAAACCAAGTACGGGATCCTCTCTCCTGGATCCAAGTGAATCAATTCCACACTGGCTTCTCACAACCAACATATCACCTAGGGAAGGAGGAAGGGTTGCATAAGGAGAAAGGGTGGAGGGGAAGGTTGAGGCTAAAAACCATAATAGGATGCAAATATTGGGCTAAGGGGAAGAGATTTTTGCAGAGTTTTCTTATTCTCTTACTTATGTTCATAAATGACTCCCGAAGACCTCTTTTAATATGAGAAAAATATTTTTATTCTTTTTCGGGAAAGGAGACAAGAGGTAAAATGGTTAGGAAATCATCCATAGCCTATAAACTCCATCGAATTCCGCACAATTTTATATTTTTTGCAACTTTTAGAAGTAAATGTGGGATAATTATCATACATCTCGCGTATGTATGCGGCCGAACTAGCATGAAGCACGCATGTGTATGTGGGCTATTAATCTAGCAGGGCACATACGCTATCCAAAAAATGGTTTTTTAAGAGGAAGCCTCATTAGTATTTTGGAAAAGTATGTAAGTGGAAGGGTTAATGTCTTGTATGCACACATAAGGAATTTTTGGACTATAATAGTCACATTCATGTACCTAGTGTTATAAAAATAGGATTGTGGAGCAATAAAATAAAACAAATGTGTAAATAAAACACAAAATATACACAATATAATAGAGACACATATATACCTGGTTCACCCAATGTGGGATACGTCCACTAGAGAAATTTTCAGGTCCTTCCTTTATTATTATCTAGCAAATGAAGGAATACAACCTACAACACAGTCGCTGTAAATTTCTCTTCTTTCTCTCATAATCTCCTCTCTCATAATACAATATTCACAATGATACATAGCCACAATACATTTCCCTCATAAGAGAGGGTTTCCTTCTAGTTAAAAAATCCCTACCATAACTTGTACAGTCAAATCTGCAAACTTATAATGAACGGTCCAGATTTAATATGAAATTACAATATACATTTACAAGGAATTTTTTCTTTGGTGGCTTTTCCCCTGCTTTCCCATAGACCTCATAGGGGGGATAACCCCCCTCTACACTCCCCCACCTAGAGGAGTGTACATTCTTATAGGGTGTAAATTCTTCATTGGTTATAAACTTGTCTCAAATCAAAGACCTCTGAATCATGAAGATAATCATGCTCCACAACCAACAATCTCCCACTTGGATATCTCAACAACTCCATCGATGTTTTATTTGTTGGACTATGATCCTTATTGGACCTGGAAAAATTTTCATCTTCATATTCATGCTTGAAGACCAACTGACACTGAGCATGAACTCATTTTCTCCCTGGTTACGCTCCTAGTTAACATATCTACAGGATTCTGGATAGTGTGTATCTTTTCCAACTTCAAATGTTCATCTTCCAATACAGATCATATGAAATGGTACATGATATGTATATTCTTAGTATTCAAATGTAAGGTTGAGTTCTTTGCAATATGAATGGCACTCTCACTCTCACAGTGAAACATATTATTATCCTTCTTCTTTCCCAATTCCTCCATAAATCTCTATAACCAAATCATTTCTTAACTAGCCTCTGTAGAAACAACAGACTATGTTTATATTGTTGAAAGTGAAACAATCTTTTTCAGTTTCAAAACACAAATTATTTTTGTTCCACCTATAGTAAAAACATACCCTGTGATGCGCCTTCTGCTATCTTTATCACCTTCCATATAGGAATCAAGATATCCCTGTAGAAAAATGTTTGAACCTTCAAAACATAATGCATGAGTAGCAGTACCTCTCAAATACTTGAGAGTCCACTTTATTACTTCCCAATTTTCTTTACCTAGATTGTTCATATACCTTCTCACAACTCCCACTCCATGTGAAATATTTGGTATTGTGAAAACCATCACATACATCAAACTGCCAAATGATGATGAATAAGGGACCCTAGACATGTATTTTATCTCCTCCTGTGTCTTGGGACACATTTCCTTAGTTAATTTGAAATGGTTGGCCAAAGGTGTACTAATTGGTTTTGCATTCTGCATTCTAAACTTCTCCAACACCTTCTTTATTTACTCATCCTGAGACAATGTCAATATGCAATTTTTCTTGTCTCTTGTTATTCTCATACCAAGTATTTTCTTTTCATCAACCAAATTCTTCATTGAAAATGAATTAGCTAATTTATTCTTGAGAACATTTATATCGTTCATATTGGACCCTGCAACAAACATGTCATCTACATATAATAGAAAGATAATATAGCTTCCATTTTCGAGCCTTCAAATATAAACACAATGATCAAAATGACATCTACTATAACCTTGTTATGTAATAAACCTGTCAAAATTCAAATACCACTACCTTGGATATTTATTTATGCCATACACGCTCTTCTTCAACATGCATACCAATTATTCCTTTGCTTTGACCTCATACCCTTGTGGCTGTTGTAGATAAATATCTTCCTCCAAATACCCATAGAGATTTTATTTTTTTTACATATAATTATTTAAGATGTAAATCTTCTACTCCCACACGACTTAAAATAGACCTGATTGAAGTTATTTTAACAACAGGAGAAAATATTTCATCAAAATCTATATCTTTCTTTTGTGCAAAACCATTTATAAAATGTCTAGCCTTATACCGCTTTTTGACTCCATCTTCTTTCTTCAACTTGTAAGCTCATTTATTCTATAATGCTCTTTTTTTCTGCAAGCAAGTAAACCAAATCCCAAGTCTGGTTATTTATGAGGGAATCCATTTCCTCTTTCATTCCTAGTTCCCACTTTTTTTTAGTGTTTACCTGCATTTCCTCTTCATAACATTTTTTTTTCAGGGGTTCTACTTAACCTGGTAGGTCATCTAACAACACTTTCAGGATTTTGAGGTACATGTTTCCCCTGTTGTTGTACATTTTTATTTTTGTGGTACCTGTGGAGTTTATTTTTTAGTAATCTCATCAAGCACTATGTATTCTGGTTTTTCTTTTTCTTGTATCTTTCCCTACAACTGATCTTTGTACATGACCTTCTTATTGAATATGACATCTCTACTCCTAATGATTTTGTGATTTTTATAATCCCATAAGCGATAACCAAAATCATTAACACCGTATCCAATAAAGGTACACTTCTTGGATTTTACGTCAAGATTTTTTCTGTTTTCTTATCAATATAGACAAATGCTTCACAGCCGAAAGTATTCAAAAAATAATAGTTTACCTATTTACAAGTCCATGCCT
The DNA here is from genome assembly GCA_000966675.3 of Picea glauca. Taxonomy (NCBI): domain Eukaryota; kingdom Viridiplantae; phylum Streptophyta; class Pinopsida; order Pinales; family Pinaceae; genus Picea; species Picea glauca. The sequence goes on from JZKD02S1679943.1 coordinate 39,729, forward strand.
CCTCTAGAATTCTACCATCTAAACATCTTGAAGGTCCTATGTTTATTAAGTAAACAACAATATCTACAACATCTTCCCAGAACTGTAAGGGAAAACCAGTATGCAATATCATACTCCTTGTACACTCTATGATTGTCCTATTTATCCTTTCTAACACAACATTTTCTTGTGGTGTTCCTGGAACTGTCTTCTCTCTACGAATCTCATGGTATGAATAGTAATCATCAAACTCCTTTATGCAATATTCACCTCCATTGTATTATCTGAGACACTCCAACCTTTTTCCTATATGATTCTCAACCAAATCTTTCCATTTCTTAAAAGTATCAAAAACATCAGATTTTTGTCGAATGCAATAAACCAAAGTTTTTCTGCATGCACAAGATCTAACCTTTCACTCTCCTTTTCTTTTCCAGCTGTGATAAATTTGACTGTCTTATGTTTTCCATAAACACAATGCTCACATAAATCCAAATCAATTTTTTTAACATATGGAATTTTTTTTATTTTGTGAAGTATTTGCATCCCCTTCTCACTCATGTGTCCAAGCCTATGATGAAGAAATGTTGTATCCACTCCCATAGAAGATATATTGATAGAAGAGTCAATATTACCAGTACATAAATACAATGTACCTACCTTCTCTCATTTTTCTATCACCAATGATCCTTTGGTCACCTTTCACACCTTATCTGTAAATATGGATATACAACCTTCACTTTCCAACTGACCTGTTGAAATTAGATTTTTCCTTAGATATAGAATATGTCTTACCTCTTTTAACAACCATTGGTTTCCATTGCTTTTATTTATTTTTACCTTTCCCATTCCAACAATTTTTCATGGTGCATCATCACCCAAATGAACCTGTCCAAAATCACCTTGAACATAATCTAGAAAACATTTCCTATGGAGTGTGGCATGAAATGAAGCCCCTAAATTTACTACACAAGACTCAGAAATATTATCTACAAAATGAATCAATTCATCTTGTAACACATCACCTGTTACATTTGCTTCCTGATTTTTCTCCTGCCATCCATCTCTTTGTTTCTTTGGAGCTCTGGAATCTTTCTTCACATGTCCTTTCTTCCCACAATTCCAACACTCTATCTTTCTCAGTCTAGATTTGGATCTTCCCTTCCTAGAATTCTCATGGTTTCCTATTCCCTTTCCTCTATCCTTTTTTCTTCCCTTGTTCTTCATGTTTAACACATTACCTGATGGCTCACCTGTTCTTTTACGTTGCATTTCCTCGCTAAGGATAACACCAACAACATCACCAAATTTTAAAGTGTTTGAACGAGAGACAGAGTTACTTACAACCATGACCAATCCGTTCCATCTTTTTGGAAATGAGAACAAGATTAGAAGAGCCCTGAACTCATCATAAAATTCCACTTTTATAGAACTTCGCTGAGTAGTAATTGTATTAAATTCATTTAAATGATCTGCAATAGACCCACCTTCTGACATCTTCATATTATATAATATATTCATTAGAAATACATTATCATACATAGAGGAGTTTTCATATAGTTTATCCAATCAATCCATCTGCTCCTTCATTGTGTTTTCTTTCGAAATATTGAAATCCACCGATGCTACCAGGATCATCTGTATCATTCCTAGAGATTTTTTGTCAAGAATCTCCCATTCTTAATCCTTCATGGCCATCAAATTATTTTCTATTCCACCCAATGGTAGGAATAGATCATTCTGATATAATTAATATTTCATTTGCATCTTCCAAACTAGTAGTTTTGGCCGTTAAATTTCTTGACCCTAAAATTTCCATCTTTTGCCATTGCTCCCACTTGAACTAGGAACCTTGCTTTCTAGTGAGTTACCTTTCACTCTGATACCAATTGTTAGAAAAACAAGATTGCAGAGAAATAAAATAAAACAAATGTGGAAATAAAACACAAAAGATACACAATACAATAGAGACACAAATATATGTGGTTCATTCAGTGTGGGCTACGTCCACCAGAGAAATTGTCAGGTCCTTCCTTTATTATTATCCATCAAATGAAGGGATACAACCTACACCACACCTGTTGTAACTTCCCCTTCTTTCTCTCACAGTCTCCTCTCTCAGAATACAATATTCACAATGACACATAGTTGCAATACATTTCCCTCATAAAATAGTGTTTCCTTCTAGGGAAAAAAACCCTAACATAACTTCTACCGTTATATCTGCGACCTTATAATGAACGGTCAAGATTTACTATGAAATTACAATATACATTTACAAGGAAATGTTTCATTCGGGGGCTTCTCACTCCAACCCAGCAGGGAGGTAACCCCCCCTGCACTCGCCCACGTGGAGGAGTGTACATTCTTCCGAGGTGTAAATTATTCATGGGGTATAAACACGGCTGAAATCAAAGACCTCTTAATCAGGAAGATAATCAAGCTTCACAACCAACACCTAGGAAGTCACCAGTTGTATCTTTTTTCTTTCCTATCCTCCATAAATATCATATGAGACATATTTAAAGGTTTTCAAGGAAACCTCCTTTCTCCCCAATTCATACTCATCGCTTAAATGGATTCACTTTCTCGGTAACACCATTCCATCGTACCTGGGGCATGTCCCATCTAAGAAAGTTTTTTGATAAAATGTACAACTCTCTGGCCGTGTACACATGATGTTGTGAATAAAGTCTCTAGATGACGACGATGAAAATATTACTGACCATTCTTGCGAAAGGGTGTTATGCAAAAATTTAAATATACATATATATGTGTGTGTGTGTCTGTACCATAATAATTATCATACTCAATGTGATATCTACAACAACATGTGTTATGAATTGTGTTTATTCAAACATACCAAGGCTTACATTTATGGATATATTTTTGGCCCAAGTTAAATGCACTATGTAATATTGTGAATATCTCATAAAATTTTATCTATGTAATGTCAAGGAAGCGTTTAAGATGGGATTCATGGTCCCTATATCCCCTTCTCATTTTTAGTACAACTTTTTGGTTGTAAGAACGTCTAGTGTTATCATGCCAGAAATCATGTACTAGTCCATTAAATTCTCCAATTAGCTTCATGTTAGAACAAGGTTGCATATGAGTGAAGGCCCACAAATATATTGAACTACCTGTGTTGAGGATATCTTGTCTATAAGAACACTTTCTAGGGTTTTGACATTTATTTTAATGATATGAGAGGTTTGCTGTAGAAAATGATGTTTTCATGTGATCTTGCTAACAACTAATTATGACAAGACACGTCAGGCTACATTGGAGTCTTTAGAACGATATTTCTTACCAATTCTTTGAAAATCATCTACAAGGTTTCTAACAATATCCTTACTTGTTTCTAAACTTTAGACTATTTTAATTCCTAAAACTCTCCTAACAACAGTTAAACTTCTATATTTTAACAAAGACAAAAACAATTGACATTTAGCGGCATTATATTTCGGTTCAAAATATTCTTTTATGATTTTATAAGAATGATAATGAATAGTACAGTTAGTAAACTTACCTTCAAGCGATGTTAGACCACTCTCATCCACCTGAAAGCATTTAGGAGTTCTTCAACGCACACTTCTCAATCTAGGTAGGGATTATGAACCCCTACTCTAGCACTCTTGAACTCCCTACTATGGAGTTAACGATTTTGTAGTTCTTTCCCCTTCAATCACTTGTGGATCAAATATGGGAGAGTGGAGATGAGATTGACTAGTTTCTAGAACATCAGACTATCCAAAAATAGGTTACACCATAGGAACTTCTTCATGGTAATGTTATGCACCAATTTCCTTTCTAATTTCATCCATTTTATAATCAACTCCAAGAAAATTCTTCATCATCTGGTCATCCACAACAAATTTTATTGATGATATATTGCATGGATTTGTCTCTACTAAAATCCATCCCTTTTCTTGTCATGATGGAGGAGAAACAACAACAACAACTATTCCACTAGAAATTGGATTTCCCTCTTCTAAAATCCTATGCTTTGACATACATAACTTTGAATTTTCTCTTTCTTCTTCTACCTTTATGATCGGTTTCACTTTTCGTGAGGACTTTCTTTCTCCAATCTGTTGGTTCCTCATGCTTAAAGAGAAATTTTGGCTTCCAACCAACCCACCACAAATTTTTCTCAGTATTACACAAAAATGCACAAATGACAATTCCAATTCCAAGGAGACAAGTTTTTCTTTGTATTACAATAGAAGACACAACTAATAAGTCAAATTGCAATTGGACAATTTTGTCTTGGTATTATAAAAGAATACACAACTAACAATTCAAATGTCAATTGGATAAATTTGTCTTGGTTTTAAACCACTAAAAATTCCAATTGGACAAATTTTTCTTGGTATTACATAACAATATGCAACTAACAATTCCAATTGGAAAACGTTGTCTTGGTATTTCACAATGAGACACAACTAACAACTCCAATTGGAAAAATTCGACTTCCAATTCCAAGAAGACACAAGACAACACAACCAACAATTCCTATTCCACTTTGATCCAGGAGGATATAAGGAATGCTCATAGAGGTCTAGGAGGCTATGGAATGATCATAGAGGTCTCAGGGGATCCATAAAAGATCAAACTTTGATCATCTCAAAAGTTCATGAGCAGGACATTATTCTCTAGATCTCTTCATCAACTTTCCAACGATTCAAACAATGCATCAAACGCAGTTCATATGAAAAAGTTATGATCTGTCAAAGTTCCAGTCAAACAATCAAATTCAAAGGGGTAAAAGGGTGATACATGTCATGACTGTAAGGGTGACACATGGCACAACCGTATAGGTGATGTGGTCACTGTAGTAGCCGAATAAATTTAACATCAAATAATTACATAAATTGTAATAGTAATATCTACTTGATTTCAGAAAATTCACTAATTTCTTTTAATTGAGCACATACGAATTTTAAATGGATCAATGAATAATAAAATTTTATAACAAATCAAAAACAAATACATAATTTTAAATACCTGGGTTTGATGCTAACCCTCCGTTTGTTCACTTGTCCTGTTGACCTTTGTTGAACTGTGTAAACACTGCCCAAACCTTGTTCCACCCTGCCAACTAGGACAACTTCCTAGCTCCAGGATATCATATGGATATACTGGCCCTCGTGCCCAAAACCTCCAACAAACCAGTGCCTCTACTAATCCAATCCGACTACCAAACTCAACTCTCCTCTGTGCAATCCCAGAGAGAACTTCCCCCAAAATTTCCTGTAGAATCGTAATCCCCTCCGTAAACCTCCTCCCCCTCCATATCCTTCCTTCACCGCCTCTTGCATTTACTTCCTTACCCACCCATTTATTACCTTATCCCCTCATAATTATTACCTTATCCCTTTATATTCAATGTCTTATCCCTTTCCGTGTACGTAAGTATTTAACAAATTAACTTATAATTTATTATCCCTATTAATTTAATACCCATGTCAATGAATGTAACATGTAATTAATTAATCAATTAATTAATCAAATTGCAACCATTAATTAATTAATAATTATTTAATTAGTATCATTATACCAATCTTGTTTAATTAATACCATATTAAGACAATTAATGCCCTAATTAATTTTTACTTAATAATCCTTAAACATTTATTCAACTAGGGTTGTTACATACACCCACCCTTCAGGAAACTTCGTCCCGAAGTTAAGATATCTTATGGTACAAGGAAAAGAAACATGGTTCACACATTCATAACAATTAACTGACATTATCAGTAAGTAAGTCAATAAAACTCATACATACTAGTGTATATGTACAAGAAATGCATGTGTAGCTAGTACACAATTCTCGTGCATGTACTAATAATCAAACTGTCATCCTTTAGTAATTTATGTATGCATCCAATCCAGTCAGCAAGACTAGTCTTTTATAAAAGATAACAAACTAATCAATTGTTTGAGAAATCCTTTAATTACTATTATCCGGTTCAACAATTTTATTTTAAACAACTGTGGTTTAGTTACGTAATAATGAATATTTATATATACTCATTTCTTTTCTTTCTTTTTTTTTGAAGGGAAAGCATTAAATTCCACCACAAGACAGATCCCCATACTTTCTCAACTATTACTACTCATCCTTCCTCCCTAACCTACTTCCATCTTCATTCCTATCCTTCCTCTGCTAGACTATCTTAGAGTGTCAACTATATTGACCTAACTCCAAATAGAACCCATAAGTGGAAGTGTCGCTATCTCGACCAAGCTTCCCTAGAAGACATCTGACAGTCATCATTACACGTCTTGGGGAGCGTGAACTAACACCATCCTTCCATGACTTTAGGTTTTGGAGGATACACGGTGGGAAATGCCTCCAGCTCTCCTAACAGGACTAGGGTCCACACCGTACATTGGAGGATACACGGTGGGAAATGCCTCCACCCCTCCTAACAGGACTAGGGTCCACACCCTACAATGGAATACACAGTGGCACCGTGTTTCTGGAGGTTTTGTCATCATTTATTTGGTTTTGGGCAGTGTCATCACCTGAAATCATGCACTGGTCCACATATCATAGCAATGCATCCAAACCAATATAAATTTCACATACAATAT
>JZKD02S1679943.1:60904-80749 GCA_000966675.3 Picea glauca
TAGACAATAGCAATATAAACATAGATTGCTATTTATTTCTGTATGTATACATATATATATGTTTATATATCGAGAAAACCCCCCTATGGACTACACTAGGGTTCGACATGTAGGAAAATCTAGCAGTCTAAAAGTTTCCTACTCTTTATAACTACCCTGACTATACCCCACATCCATGTGTTTCATTACAAATTAGTGGTTTATATGTGACAATAACATAAATCAAATATAGAAATTGGACACATCCTATAGCAGGACAGAAAAAGTATTCCTTTTATATTAAATCTTCACAAAAGTCACTTACAACGTGAGATCAACACTACTCCTTGAACTTGGTCCTAGGACCCTCTTCATCATGCACAAACTGCTTCCACGTCTCCTTCCCCTCTTCAGTTCTCTCTAGGAAAATGGAAATGGATTGCAATGGGGCAAAGGGGGAATAAAAATCGGCAGAGTTTCTATGCTCTTATGATTTTTTTTCAAATAGGAACCCAACCCCTTCTTTTATAGTCCAAAAGAGACAATAACGGTTGGGGTAACTAGCTATGAGCATTCAAATGGTTAAGTAACAGCCTAGAATCTAGAGTAATATGCAAATCTTATTTTTTGCGATATTCTATGAGTGTACGCGAGTTGTAGTGGCTTAGAAAGTGTGTGTATGTGGGCTGTAATGGTGTAGGGTACATACATCCTCAAAAAGATGGTTTTTAGAAGAGCTTGTTCAATGATGGCTTGGAAAATATAGCAAGTTAGATGGCCTGATGCTAGGTATGCATGTCTGGTGTAGTTTAGGGTTATAAGAGATGCCCCCTAATGTGTGAGGTCAGAAGAGAATCTGATGTCCGAAATACATTACAAATCTTCACCAATGTATGAAGCAAGTGAGCCCAGGGACCAAAGTTTAGGAGGTGCCATCTGCAAAATAAAAATTTGTCTCACTGAGGCGGGCATACACATGCTCGGGATAAAATAAAATCATGGCTGCCAATCAAATACACTGCAGATCCATGTCATATAACTAGATAAAGTGCATTCACGAACAATACACAACAAATCTACATCTCAAAATCAAAAGATATACATGTATAGTATCCATCTTCAAGAATCTAATGATGCCCAATGGCTAGAGATGAGGTTTTCAAAGATCAAGAAACAACTTAAAAATATTCAAAACTTAGGTAGGAGGGTAATATCAGTGTATGACTTCACTACCGAGAGGTCTCAGACGGCTCGTCGGGAACACACAAGACGATTAGGCTGAAAACTTCATTGATTTTGAGCAAAGAGTTGATTGGTCTTTCGAGGTGTCCATGCATGATGAAAAGAGACAAACTACAGAAGGGCCGACTCAAGTTTAGTAAAAATTCCCTTGGACAAAAGCATGACAAATGATCAGACTCATGTAGCATGACATTGACATAAGTTTACGATGCAGGAGGCAACACAAACTCTCCATATGTTTGGAAGTATAACCAAACGGAGGAGACAACTCTATTTAGTGAGAACAACTTCCTAATTTCACATTAAGTGCAAAATATTGACGAACACATGGAAATATGTGCTTTTTCCAAAGGTGACTCATTATGCTGCCAATAAAAAGAAAATACTTTTCCCTTCCTCTTTTTGGGGTATATTTGTTTTTTTGTCTTTTTCAGTAATGCTGGAAAGTTTTTGAAAAAAAATGAAAGAATGCTATGTTACAAAGGAGGAATGAGTGTTGCAGACATACTATTTCCAAGTGCAAGGAACAGACTGATGCTCAGAGCAAGGGGACATATGCAGGAAAGGGACACTGGGAAAAATCCTCCATGGGTCAAGGTGTCAAGACGCAGAGGCAAAGTGCTACAAGGCTTGTGTATAAGGCATTCTTTATATGGTTAAGTTGAGAGAAACATGGAGCCGACATTAGGCCAAAGATGCAGAAATGAAAATGTCATTAATAAGACACAAAGATAATGTCCTTCAATGTAATTTTAACAAGCCCGTAGAAGGAAATATTGGTGGTTTTTCATTTTTAGAGAGTCTAAAAAATGTAAAAGGAGACTTTGTTGGGGTACCTTTTTCAAAGGTAGTCTACTTGGTTAAAAAAAGGGATAAACTAGCACTGAACAGACGTCTATTCAAATCCATTTTAATGAGCATGACAAAGACAAGATCACTCTGCAATCTTTTCATTTTTAAGGAGTCTAAAAAGAGATTAACTATGGACTCCGTTGAGGGATGTTCTTCTTGAAAAATTTAACGAGTCTAAAAAAACAAGCTCACTCGACGATCTTTTCACTTTTAGGGAGTCTGAAAAGAGTTTAACTATGGACTTTGTGGGGGTTCGTTTTTCGTAGATTTAGTCCCTCAGGCTCGCAAAAGTTGTAAAATTATACCTGAGAGTACTCTTCTAGAGAACCGAGGCTCCTAGAGTATACCTTTGTTTGTACTTTTGACCATTCGGACCGAAAAAGGGGTAGACTACTACCAGACAGACATGTGTTAAAATTTCAGTTTAGTGAGCATGAAGGGAAACAATATTGCTCGACAATCTTTTCATGTTTAGAGGGTCTGAAAAGGGATTAAAGAAGACCCATTGTGTGTTGGGAGTCTTGAGGGCGAGGTCAAGACTAATAATGAATCATGAAAATGAGGCTCAAACTCGTAATCAGGAAAAACTAATTAGGACTCCCGAGCCTATAGTCATTAGTGACGACATGGACACCAAAATGAAAGCAGGATCTACCTAGGGCATCCATGTGAAAGTAGGATCTACCACTAAATTATGACACTTCTAGAGCAAGAGTGAGGGTTATGTGTAGCAATTTGGTGCGGTCGATCCTAAGGAAAAGTGAAAAATCCAACGAGGTGCAATAGGCAGAGGTAGAATCCTATCTTACATGCACAAAGTTGAAAAAATGACTTTTTACCAGAAGACCTTTTAAAATGACTGAACTCTCAAAAAGTTTCCCAAATACCCAAAGTAACAAGTATTGTGAAATCCTCGAAGAACTCCAGAGCAATACTAAACGATTTTCAAGCTAGGAAAAAAATGGTAAAAAGGTCAAAAAATGACAAAAATGGGCCAAAAAGTCTATAAATAGAAGCTGGCAGCTCATTATCACCATTGTAATTTGAAAATTGACAAGAAAGCCGAAAAAAAAACCTTTTCCAAAAGAGTTGATTCTGGGATCTTCAGTGGACGAAATTAACTTTCGTTTGGACCAAGTAAGTACACACTAACCTCTCTTGCATTCCCATTCTTCATTTATGCATTTGTTTTTGTTTTTGGGGAGGGCATTGACCTTTAAAGAGGTCAGCCTTGTGTGTATGTGGGTTGTCCAGGCACAACCCACGTGTACACATAGGTAGAAGAGAAGATGCCTATGTTTACACACGATTGTCCTCAAGATAGCCTGCATACACCCTCCAACAAGTGAGAAAAAGTGGAAAATCTAGAGTTAACTCTTCGTTTCTTTGTGTTTGCAGGATATATGTGCATTGGAGAGAGAGGGAGCATGCGGAAATTGATTTTTTGGTCTCTGAGGACCCTGCTTCTCTCGATATATTGTCACAATTTGGTTTTCTAAAGTTCTTCCATTGTCCGTTTATGAGGACACAACCCAGGTTTCTAAATGCATTGATAGATTATTGGCATCCTGACGCATAGGCATTTATGCTCGAGGAACAGTCATTGACTCCAATGACTGAGTATATTTACTTCTTGATTGGTCTCTTGAGGAGAGGGGATCCATTTAAATTGTGCAATTTCCCCCCCAGGCCCCACAACATTGAGCAGTTGATTGGACTCCATTTTCAGGCTAGTACTGAGAAGGTAGGTTCTCAAGTGCTTATCAATAAGATCAACAACCTATCACTCAAAGTGATAGTTCTACTCTTTGGGTTGATTACTGGGTCTTCAACATTGCATCAAGTTTCTCGGGCGCATATGGATTGTTTCGTACAGTGCTTAAATGCATAGATTTCTTATTGGAGTACCACCATGCTGGAATGGATGAAGAGACAACTAACAGAGTGTTGTATACGGGAGAATCAAAACTTTGGGTTTGGGACCGTTTTGTGTTGCTTTTTATTTGAGAGGGTACCCATAATTAGTCCTCAAGAGATGATACGAGGGAACGAGGCCTCTCTCCCAGTGCTATGCAGGTGGGAGGTGTTGTTGCCATGATAGGGGGAGGGAGGACCCTTGAGGCCTTTGATGACAAATTTTATGACTGGTGGGCACAACAGATTCTAGACTAGTCTTAAGAATAGTCTTAAGGGATTTATTCATAGCTTCCACCTGACCATTTGCTTGTGGGTAGTAGGGTGAAGAGTGTTCTTTCCTTAACCCAATCTTTTATGTTAACTCGAAAATCATTTTGTTTTGAAAGTGACTATCATGGTCAGCGGAAATCTCTCTGAGGATGCCGAAGCTTGCTATTATCTAGTAAAAAAAAAAGAGAGTTGCTTTCTCACCATCATCTTTAAATGTTGGCATAGCCTTGACACACTTCGTGAAGTAGTCTACTACTACGATGATATAACGGTGACCCCTTGAGGAAGGAGGGTTTCATGTGGCATAATCAATCCCCCACTTGGTGAAAGGACCAACTGTGATGATGGGAAACATGGGAGTGGGGTGTGCCCTCATTTTCTGAGAGAATATCTGACACAGGTGCACTTCTTGATCAGTTCAACACAATCTTTGATTAATGTTAGCCAAAAGTAATTGGCTCGTAGAATCTTTTAGGTTGTTTCCAACCCAGAAAAATGACCACCACATGATCCTGTGTGGTAATCGTTGAGCATGATTTCCTCTTCTTCAAGAGTGAGACACCAGTGAAGGATGTAATCGACACCTCGACGATACAGAGTGTCCTCGATTATGATATAGTTTTTGGCCTGATGGTGTATACGGAGATGCTCATCATGAGAAGAAAAGGCGGGGAACTTCAAATTCTGGAGATAGAATAGTATATCTCCATACCAAGGGTCGAAATACGTGATAAAAAACATGTCTCCTTTGATAGGCGACTCCTCAGGTATAACATCTCCTGATTCGATCGAAATTTTTGAAATGAATTCCACAAAGACCAACAAATTTTTGGACTTCGCTGAAACAAATTCCAAGTTGAATTCCTGGAGGATAACTATCCATATACTGATATTTCCACCAAATACACATCGTGTCAACATGTATTGAAATGGATTCACAATGACAATGATGGTGGTCTTGCGAAATAAGATGTAATGACGGAACCATTGGACAACATGAATTTTTGCCAACACAAGTTTTTCAATGTGGGAATAATTGAGTTCTGGTCCAACCAGGCCTCGACTCAGGTAATAAATCATGTATTCTGAGAGAAAATCATCCTCTTGAACCAAGACCATACCGATAGTCGACTCTGCAGTGGCCAAGTACAATAATAAATATTTATTATAATTGGGTGGTTGAAGAAGAGGTTTATATGTGAGGGAACATTTTAATGCTTCAAAAGAGCATTGAGCAGCTTCATCCCAATGAAAAGGAATGTCCTTCTTCAATAAATGCATGAAACCCTTTCTGATATCAACATAGTTTGTGATGAAATGTCGTAAAAAGTTTTCTTTTCCCTATAAACTCTGAAGATGAGGGATTGTGCATGGAGGAGGCAACTGAACTATCACCTCAACCTTTAGAGGATCGACCATGATCCCTGTTGTCGAAAATATCAAACCTAGAAGATGACTCGATGTGATGCAAAAAATGCATTTGTTCGGATTCAAGCAGATTCGATAGTAGTGACATCAGTAAAAGATAAGTCATAGGTGTGCAAGATGATCAACTCTCTTGCGATATCGGTGATGCTAAATCATCAAGATAATCCTCGTCTATGTGTTTGAGGTCATGGAAAGCAAAAGACATGCCCTACTCGAATGTAGCTACATCATTTTTCAGACGAAAAGGCATCTTACGATAAGAAAACATACCCCATGAACAAATGAAAGAGGTTTTGTGTTGGTCTTTGGGCTTGATCTGTATCTGATTATATCCCAAAAAACCATCCATGAGAGAAAAATCCTCACAACTTGTGCATTCATCGAATATCTGGTCAATAAATGGCATGGAGAAATTATCCTTTAGAGAAGACTTATTCAAATCACGGAAGTCCATACATACATGAATCGTACCCTATTTTTTATTGACTGGCACGAGATTTGACACCTATTGAATCAATTGGATAGGGTAGATGAAACCATCTTTGAGTAGTTTCTCTACTTTAGCCTTAATTGTTTTTTCTTTCCTAGGATTGAGTAGACGAAGCTTCTGCTGGACTAACTTAGCATCAAGATATGTCGTGATTTCTTGTTTTTCGATTCTTGGATCTATTCTTGGAATTTCCTCATAAGACCATGCAAACACGTTGCAGAATTCTTTAAATAAATCCGTGTATATTTGAATCTCCTTGGGGGAGCAGTCTACTCCAACGAAGATATTATCCATGATGCCAAGGGTTCTGGAGATGTCAATAGGTATCGTTTCAATGATTGATGCCATATTCCCTTTATCATAAACAACGTGTGTATCCAAAGGATTGATGGGACAAGATTTATCTATAGTCATAGTACGAGTGAATTCACATGCTTCAATTATTCTTAACTCTGGGAGGAAATCAGATCTGTGATGAATATTGTCCCAGGGTTTGTCAGGACTATTCATTGCCTCGATAATCACCTCATCTGAGGGAAAGACTAAGTCTAAATAATCTGTATCAGCAAGGGAACCTTGAGCCCAAGTAGGCTCAAGCACCGGATCTAACTCCCGTGCAAGAGTTGGATCGGGGTTAGTGAAATCTTGCTGAATTATCGAGTATGCAACTTCTTCCATGGAAAAAGGCCTGGCCATTTCATGGTGCTTTGTCCCTTCCATAGTGGCTTATGGGGAAGGAAGAGTCCACAGATCGTTAAAGTAATTCGTGCGAAATTTGAAAGATTTCAGCCCTAGGTTGTTCGGGGATAGTCGACATGTAATGGACATTGTCGGTTGGAGGTGGGTAATCGAAAGTAACCATTAAAGGTGGGAAAAAACCAACCCCTATGTTGATGATGTCAGGTTGAGGGTTATCAATCATTGGGACCGTGGAGACCCCCGATGAAGGGTCAAGACGAGAGAAGGATAACTGATCAATGGTCACATTCCTACCCTCGTGTGGAAACAACAAGACCTGCAAAACTGTCATGACCACTGCTTGCATAGCGTAGGTCCAAATCCTTCCTAACAAGAGATTGTAGTTGAGAGACGCATCGACCATTTTGAATTTGATGCACATGGTTTCCCCCCCCAACTGCATGGGGAAAGAGGGGATGATCCCATGTGGTTGGAAAGAATGACCATCGAAATCCATAAGAAGAGTATGTGATCGAGACAAAATGGGTTGGCCAGTGGCCTTCCAACATGCCAAGGACATCACGGATGTAGAGGTTCCCTCATCAACCACCATGTGGAAAATATTCCAAGTAAAAGTTTTCGTGGTGTAAGCCACTACTATATGAAATGATATATGGTAAGGAAGATGAGGTTTTAAGTCGGTTGTATCAAGAATGATCATTCCTGGATTACAAGTCTCAGCAGATCATAAGGCAGCTAACAAAGCCTTTCTCTGGGAAGGGAAACTCTGGAGGACTTCCAAAGTAGAAATTGCACAAGGGGTTTGTGACAAATCTTCCACCACAGAGTAGTTTTAGGTGGCCCTTGCACTTGGGTTGTGGGAAGATTTCTTAAATGCACCTTTTGGGATGTATGGGATTGTTTCTCACAACATATTCTGAATCTGGAGAGGACGAGATGGGTTTTTGGATTCTTTACCCTTCTTAGAGGTGGTTGGCATTCTGTAGTCATGTGTCCTAGTTTTTATGTCAACACTACCTTTCATCATGTATACATTCACGAATGAAGGATTACTTGAAGAAGGGAGGGGTCCCTGACTACCCCTCTTCGCACTCAAAGAGGCTTCAGTTATATTTTTCCCATGTGGAAACGGGTTTGTTAACATGGCAAGATGTTGTTGTGCCAATAAATTTTGGGCCTCCGCAAGCCGAGGGCACTTGTGGGTCAGATGGTCTTTCTTGCAAAGATTACAAGGATACTTCGACTTCTTCTTTTCAGTGTTGCCCCTACCAGCATTATCGATGGGTTTATTATCCCCCTTACCCTTATTTCATTCTTTCTTCTTTCTGTCAAGCTGCTAGGTGGCCTTTAGGTTTGTCATTTGCACACTGTGTACATCAAACTTTTGGGTAGGGGGAATAGCCAAACCGGTGGTCTAGCTAGTCATTGTATGTTGTATTGATAATTGTTGCAATTGATTTGACAGTTCCTCAATGGGGTTTGTTTGTCCTGAACCAACAATACCATTGGCATGTGGTCCAGACCTCTATCTGGTCTTGTTAAGTATCGACCTGGGTGCATCTGGAAAAACTTCGTAAAGTAGACCAGACTAAGAGTAAATAGGTTCTAGTTGTTGAGCTCTCATTATCGCATCTTCTTCTGAAAACACCCCAGACATTGCGACATATTTAGAAAACTGGGGTACCAAAGACTTAAGGAACCACTCAAGAAGAAATTTTGGTGGGACTGGCACTTTTATCAAACTCTTCCGGCATGTACTTTCTTGGATGTGATCTAAGATATGGTCCACTTTTGTCTGCTCAAAGTTGTCCAACAATTCAGTGTCGGTGTCGTATCTCAAAGGTAATAGGAAATGGTTTAATAAAATCATTTCCAATTCACCGAAGGAAGAGTATAGTGAGTGGTCGATCTCGATGTACCATTTTGTATCACTCCCAATGAGAGTGCGTTGAAACAAACACAAATATATGGAGTCGTCTCTCAAAGATTTGGACAAGAACCATAAATGGAAGGTCGTCACATGATCGTCAGGATCTTCATTAGGCTTGGCTTCGAACTTAGGAATGTCCAAAGGAAACTTGGTTGGCATGGGAGGCCAATGCGGATCATGACAGATGGGGTAATTTAATAACCTTGTCAAGTCTGGCAGGTGCAGAGTTGCTAGAAACGATAGCTTGGGTTGTTGGTTGTAACCAAGGAAAAGGGGGCCTGGAGTTTGGCTGGCACCAGGTTGCCAAGAAAAGTTGGGTTGTTGGTCAGGGTTCTGGTAATAACCATGGTTGTGACCAGTGTATGTATTATGCGCTTGTTGAGACTTCATTCACGGACATCCTGTAATAGGATGTAAAGGGTTGGGCTTGCGTCACATTCCAAGGATTTTGGGAAGGGTTTCCCCCTGCCGATCCGATGGGCATAGGTGTTGAGCCTTGCCCGGGGTTCCATTGACTATGGAAGGGGTTTCCCCTAGTCGACATCCCTGAGAAGGGAAATGATCCCTGCCATGGATTCGATATTCCTTGTGAGGAAGGAATTCCTAAGTTTTCCCCTTGTGTAGGAATAGTACCCTGTACAGGATTTTTTTGTCCATAACCAGAGTTTCCCCTGGCCGAGAAGGCAGCTGATGAGAAAGCATTGTTACCAAAAATGTTGAACAAAGAGAACAATGTCGAACCAACTGACATTCTCTAAGATGGAAGTCTTTGACTACCTACTCCAAATGAACCATAGTTTATGTTCGACCCGACAGAGTGTCGGTGAGTATCACTGAGTGAAGGGGACGAGGGTTGTATATAACACCCTCCGTAAGGGAAAGCGTTATAGGGAGTATTATAACGCTAAATTGCACCACACATGCTTACCTGGCATCAGGCCAACTCATATCCCTTCCTTTCCAAATCCATTCTGAATAGACTCTTAAAAATCCTCTTAAAACAAGTGACACGTGCCCTAAACCACTACTGCACGCGTTGGAACGTTGGCAGGCCTACTACTGCATGCGTTGGAACGCTAGCTGGCCTACTACAGCCCGCGTTTACCTAACAAATCACAAAAATAGGAAAGTTGTCGATGGGACAAAAAGCTATGGGTCAGTTAACTGAAACTCCCGGCCATGCATGGCCAAGAGTTCATCCAAAACCCTAGCTCCTTCTAGCCTATAAAAGAAGGGGTAGGGGTACTATTTGGAAAGAGGAAAAAGATAGCAAAGAAACTCTGCCCAATTCCCGAATCTATTTGTCCCAACCCTTTAGCCTTTCCTCAAGCCTAAAAAGAATTCAAGAAAAGCAGTTGGAGGACAAAGAAGAGAAGGAGCCCAGGATCAGGATCGAGGAACAGTGGTCAATCTCTATCATTATTGTAAGTTGATTCATCTTGAGATTAATAAAATAATACGTTTCCCATCCCAAGGCATGAGTTATATATGATTTATTCGATTTATGCTTAATCTCTAACCCTCAAGTAGAAAAATAGCATGCATGCATAGTGTTTTGTCTTGATTGTAGGATTGTCTTTGGAAGGAGTAGTGAAAGCAAACGGACAAAGCGCAACGGAGGATCTACACCAAAGTTCAGTAAAAAGGTTAGTAGGTATTTTCCATGCTTGTGTGTGAAAAAGGGGTTTGAGTTTTGGGGTGATAGGTTAAAAGTGATTGCTTTAAAGTCATGATCTGCATACAAGTTCATCCCTAGCTTGTTAGTCTGTAGGGTATTATTTCCTAACAACAGAATTGGTGACTCCGTTGGGGATAGATACTCTCAGGGTTTCTGGATTTGGTGGAGGTTTTTGGGTATTTTAAAGGATCATATTCTTTGTTTCTTTGTTTGTCTATTTTCTGTTAGGTCAGAACTAGCAGGGAACCTGGTTCTTAATACCATTTTTTCCTTGACTGTTGCTTGACATTTATTATCGGGACACACAGAGGTACATGCGGCCTGCAGAAGGCCTGCATGTGTGTAACCCGCGCCCTAACCTTCTACAGCCCGCGTTTGAACGCTTGCATTAGAGGTTTCAGTAGCGTGTAGGACTCAGAGAGATTAAGAGGCAGTCTCCTCTTCCCTGTTAGAATTTCACATTCTAAGGGGGCTTTCTGGATCCTGTCTGGGTCTTGCTGGTTCACAGTCTTGTCTCAGTCTGCTTTATTGCGTTTTTTATTTTTTGCAATTATATTTCTTTTTTGTTAAAGAAGAAGCATCCAAGCCTTCAAGAGACCTTGGTTGTCAATACCAGAGGCCTTTTCCAAGTCTGGGCTGCATGTGTTTAGTTTTTCATTAGAATTTTTACATACACGCGGCCTGTGCAAGTGCAGCCCATGGGTACCCGCACGCTATTTTAGGTTAGCATGCATTTGAATGCGCGTTGTTTCAGTTACAGTAGCAGGCTTGACAGGTTGCTTTTCAATCAGGGTGGGGCAGTCATCCCTTCCTGTGGTGAGAAGTATTCCTCTCAGGGGTTTGATTCTAGGGTTGCACAGTTAGTAGGTTAGGGATTCTTACCCTTACCCTGTTTTTTCTTAGTTGATGTTTGATAGAAAAGATAAAAAATAGAAAGATTTTGTTTATGATTTTTAGACAAGTGTAAGAGTCGGTGCTTTCTTGATTTCCATTGTGCGTCTTTGCTCTGGTTCTTTGTGATCTGCGCTTTAAGCCAGAATTTTATTTTATTTTCTTAGTTTTGTGCTTGTCGGCATTTTCCCTTTGTTGCTTCATTTAGCAATTAAATAAAAAAAAAATATCCCTTGTTCATTTGCTTCTTTATTTGAAGATTGTGTTGCTTCATCAATATCTAGGAAGAAGTCTTTTTTCATAAGTTTTTTCAGAGCATTTAGAAGCATAAGTAGCTCACATATTGAGAGAAATTCCTTTATGTTTACTGCATGAAATCTTAGAAAAGTTGAAAAGAAAAGAAGTCTTTCTTAGTGAAAAGTTGTTGGTTTTTGCATTTTTTGTAAAAGTTTTTGTTTCCAAGCATTTCTTATTCATTTTTCTTTGAGTCTTTACACACCATCAGTTTCACTTTCATACCTTTTGACGTAAAAAAGCCCATAAAAGAAACGCTAATTTAAAATCTATTAGACTCTTTTGTTTGTAGGGTTCATACACTAGCTCAACACTAGGGCCTTGGAATAGGTTGGAGAGTAAATTCTCCAAGGCCACTCAAACCAAACATTGGAGTCTGTCATAGGAAGTGTAGAAGTCCAGTTACATGAAAGTTACCCGGGACCCCCCTCTAACACAAGGGCTAAACACGAGTTCGTGTACGGAAAGGTAGTGGAGATAACCCCCCCAAAGCCGGACCGAGCGTAGTGGAGAACACATATCGAGGATTTGTTGAGGGATTTCATTGTTTGCATTTTCCACGGGGCTTCGTGGGTCTTGAATCCATTCGAGGTCCTCAGTTGTCTTCCAGACCATTTTCTCTCGATACTCTTGACAAGTTTCGGGCTTGATACCTTTCTCATTGTGGTCTACCCGACTATCGACTATACCCGCCTGGTTACTGTTCGCATGCTGGAAAACTAGTTGCCAATCTTTTCTAGGGACATACATAGGTGACTGCGGGGGTATACCGCGGTACCTAGGACAGACATCGGGCCATGCTTTGCATAGTATACCCAGAGGGTGCTTCCGTATTCGAGTTTCACTTGCACCGGTAAGTTGCTCTAGTGTTGGTTATTGTAGCTATTCTTCAAAATAGTTAGTGATTGCTTGTCTTATCTCATAGGGGCTTCTTTTTAGTGTGTGTTACTGTTTGAACGTGTAGAATACCTTAGCGTGTCGTGGATATTCTCACACAGTGGAGGATTCAGAGCTTCGTCGGTCACGAAGGCTTCTGGGCCTGCCGCCGGTTATACTGGAGCCACCCCCGCCACCATTAAGGTGGAAGCTAGACCAACAAGGGTCTTTCGAAGCAACCGGGTTACCAGCCATTGAGCCCAAAAAACTCCCAGAGGAATCAACCGCCAATCTTGGTTCGGTTGAAACCTCAACCACTGATACTTGGCCGCAAGTTATTGTGCCAATTCAATTTTATGAAAGCCTGTCAGTGCCTCACACAGCTATGGCAACAAACGTTGTTACTTCCTCTGGGAATTCTTCTATTCCCACTAGCGTTGCTACCACAGGAGAAGCATCTCCTAACTTTCCATCGTTGGCCTGAGCCACTACGGTCTCATCCATAACTACGTCGCACAGTGGACTGACCCCATCTATCACGGCGGCCACAAATGCCTTCACACCTAGTGCGACCGGCTCTCCATTTTCATATGGTATGCCTAGTTCAGGTACAAGTCCTGCACTCACTTACTCCACTTTATAGACTTTGGGTTTGGGGGTAGGGAGCTATAACGCTCCTCTACAAGGTCAACTTGGGGGCATTCCTATCCCTTTCAATGCTTTTCCTTACACTGGAGGTCATATCTCTCCTTCATCCCCTTCGCTTGGTGGTCTGCATCAACAGTCCGCCGGCCAGCCTACACACACAAGTTCATTTGGAGTCGGGAGTCAAGGAACACCTGCGCAAACTCTACCTATAGGTTCATCACCATTTGTTTGGAACGGGACATTTGGTAATAACACTTTCACATCCATTGCTTTCCCATCTAGGGGCACAGCCATTTTTGGACAGTCTACTCCGGCGCAGGGTACTATTCCTGCGTCGGGGGCACATATACCAGGACCTTGGAACTCAGGACAAGGATCCGTTCCTTCCTCTGGAATGTCGTTCTGGGGTAATTCTTTCCACAGTCAATGGAACTCCGGACGGACTTCTATGCCTCTCCCATCGAGACTTACATGGGGTAATCCTTCCCAAAGTCCGTCAAACACGATGGATTCCCAACATCCTATGTCCTTTATGGGGAATCAGCCAATGATGTCTCCACAGATGAAAAACCCTTACGTTGGTCAGGGCCATGGTTTCTACTAGAATCCAGGCCAGCAGCCAAAATTTTCCTGGCAACCTGGTGCCAGTCAAACTCCAGGACCCTTTTTCCCAGGCTATCAGCAACAACCCAAACTACCATTTTTGGCGACGTTACAATTGCCATATTTGACAAGGTTGTTAAATGATCCTATCTGTCACGATCCGCGTTGGACTTCTATGCCAACGATGTTGCCTTCAGACATTCCAAAGTTCGAGGCCAAGCCTAACGAAGATCTAGGTGATCACGTGACTACTTTCCACCTTTGGTGTTCATCTAACTCACTGAAAGATGACTCTATCCAGTTGCGATTGTTTCAATGCACTCTTATTGGGAGTGTTGCGAAATGGTACATCGATCTTGATCGCTCACGATATTATTCTTTTGGTGAACTGGCTATGGCCTTCCTTATCCATTTCCAGTTACATGTGAGATATGACGCGGGCATAGAGCTGCTTGCTAATTTCGAACAGACGACAGCGGACCATATCTCTGACCATATCTGAGAGTGGCGACGTCGAAAGAGTCTAATCAAAGTGTCAGTTCCACCAGCATTCCTGCTTGAGTGGTTCCTTAAGTCTTTTGTCCCCCAATTATCCAAAGACGTCGCAACTTCTAGGGTTTTCTCCGAGGAAGATGCCATCATGAGGGCTCAACAGTTTGAGCTTATCTATTCTCAGTCTGGTTTATTATATAACATCCTGCCAGATGCACCACAATCAATACTGGATAAAACTAGACAGAGAGTCAGACCACATGCCGATGGTATTGTTGGTTCGGCGCAAACCAAGCCCACTGAGCAATTAACAAAGAAATTTCAACAGCTATCTATACAACACTCAACGGCCATCCAGACTACTGCTTTGGCTGCTCCTCCTACCCAAACATCGGAAGTACACTCCATGCAGACGACTAACCCAAAGGCCACCCAACAGCCCGAAGGGAAGAAAAAACAACGTAAGAAGGGTAAGGGGGATAAAAAACCCACTGATAATGTTGGCGAGGTCACTACAGAAAAATGGAAGGCGAGGTATCCGTGCAACTTGTGTGCAGAAGACCACCCGACCCATCTATGTCCTCGACTTGCAGAGGCCCAAAATTTTGTCACACAGCAACAATAGGTTGTGTTGACTAATCCCTTTAAGCATGGGAAAAATTTAACTCAAGCCTCTGCAAGTGCCGAAGGGGGCAGTCAAGAAACCTACCCTCCCCCTAACAAGTCCTCATCCGTGAACATATACATGGTTAGGGGTGATGCTTTAATAACGACTAGAGCGCACGACTATAGTAAACCAAGCACCTCTGAGAAGGGCAAAGAAGCCGAACTCTCGTTTCTTCCTCTACAGATCAAGAAGACGTTGGGTGAAACAATGACACGCATTCGAAAGGGTGCATTTAAGAAATCTTCTCACAATCCAAACGCAAGGGCCGCCCAGAATTAATCTGTGGTGGAAGATTTATCCCAAACCCCTTGTGCTATGTCTGCTTTGGAGGTCCTCCAAAGTTGCCCTGCACAGAGGAAAGCCTTGTTGACTGCTTTAGGCTCTACTGAGACTTGTAACCTGGGTACCATCATGTTAGATACGACTGACTTGAAGCCTCGTCTGCCTTACCATGTCACGTTTCAGATAGTAGTGGCTCATCCCACGAAAACTTTTACACGAAATATCTTCCGCATGGTGGTCGACGAGGGCGCTTCGACTTGTGTTATGTAGTTAGCATGTTGGAAATCCATTGGTCAGCCCGAGTTGTCTCCATCACCTACTCTCCTTACTGCGTTTGACGGTCGTTCATTCTGACCACATGGCATCATTCCTTCTTTCCCTGTGTAGTTAGGAGGGAATACTGTGTGCGTCGAAGTAGAGGTAGTCGATGCCCCCCTCGACTAAAATCTCTTGTCAGGTCATAGTTGGACTTATGCTATGCAAGCGGTGGTTGCTACAGTTTTCCGAGTCTTGTTGTTTCCCCACGAGGGTCGGCTAGTGACCATCGATCAATTGTCCTTCTCTAGACCTGACCCAGCTTTGGGGGCATCCACGGTTCCCATGATTGATAATCCTCAAGCCGATGTCATTAACGTAGGAGTTGGCTTGTGCCCATATTTGATGGGTACTTTCGATTACCCACCTCCCCATGGCGATGTCAAGTTTATATCGATTCACCACAAGGCTGATATTTTTCATGTCTCGTCATTCTGCATGACTTACTTTTAAGATCCGTGGATTCTTCCTTCCCCATCAGCCACGATGGATGAGATGAGGCACGTTGGCATGTCCATGCCCTTGTCGACCGCTGAAGTAGCATACTCTTTGGTCTAGCAAGCTTCAACTACTCCTGATCCGACTCCCACACAAGAGTTGGATCCACCTCTTGAGCCTATCTGGGCTCATGGTTCTCTCGCCAATACCGATTCGTTAGACTTAGTCTTGCCTTCTTACGAAGATATAATCGAAGCAATGAATAGTCTAGACAAACCTTGGGAATATCTTCGTCACAGATAATATTTCCTCCCAGAGTTAAGTTGAATCAAGGCAGGAGAATTCACTATCACCATGCTGGGAGATCAACCATGTCCCATTAACCTCTTAGCTACACAGGAAATTTTTGCTAAGGGAAATATGGTGACTACCTCTACCACGATACCTATCAACATCTCCCGAAACCCTGGTGTCGTGGAGAATGTCTTCATCGGAGCAGATTTATCCCACGAAGAGATTCAAATTTACATGGATCTTTTCAAATAATTTCGTGATGTTTTTGCCTGGTCTTATGAGGAAATGCCAGGCATCGATCCAAAAATTGTTGAACATGAAATCACAACGTATCCTGATGCTAAGCCTGTTCGACAAAAACTTCGTCCAGTTAATCCTAGGAAAGCAATAGCCATCAAGGCTGAGGTTGAGAAATTGCTCAAGGCAGGGTTCATTTACCCTATTCATTTGACTCAGTGGGTGTCAAACCCCGTGCCGTTCGATAAAAAACAAGGCACGATTCTTGTATGTACCGATTTCCGCGATTTGAATAAGGCATGTCCAAAATATAATTATCCAACCCCATTCATTGATCAGATCATTGATGAATGCGCCGGTTGTGAATCCTTTTCATTCATGGATGGTTTTTCAGGATATAATCAAATCCAAATCAAACCTGAAGACCAACATAAAATGGCATTCATTTGTTCATGGGGTACATTCGCCTATAGAAAGATGCCTTTTGGTCTCAAGAATGGTGGAGCCACTTTCTAGTAGGCCATGTCTTTTTCGTTTCACGACCTCAAACATATAGTCGAGGCCTATCTAGATGATTTAACATCATGCTCTCGCAAGTGAAAAGATCATCCTACAAACCTCAGACTAATCTTCGAACGCTGTCGCTACTTCAGGATTCGCTTGAATCCCAACAAGTGCAGCTTTTGCGTCACGTCAGGACATTTGTTAGGTTTCATTGTTTCAACAATGGGGATCATGGTCGATCCTCTTAAGGTGGAGGCAATAGTCCAGTTGCCCCCCCCATGCACAATCTTACAACTTCAAAGTCTTCAAGGCAAGGCGAAATTCTTACGATGCTTCATCGCCAACTATGCTGAAATCACCAAGGGCTTTATGCGTTTACTGAAGAAAGATGTTCCCTTTTTCTGGGATGAAGCCGCTCAACGCTCTTTCGACGCATTAAAACATGCCCTTACTACCGCACCTCTGCTACGGCCACCAAATTATAACAAAGACTTCTTATTATATCTGGTTGTCGTAGAGTTAACCATAGGCATGGTTTTAGTTCAGGAGGATGATTCGTTTTCTGAATACGTGATCTATTACCTGAGTCGAGGCCTTGTAGGACCGGAACTTAATTATACCCATATCGAAAAACTTGCGTTTGCAGTAGTTCATGTTGTTCAATGGTTCCGTCACTATGTTCTGTTTCTCAAGACCACTGTCATTGCTGTCGTGAATCCATTCCAGTACATGTTGACACGATGAGTTAGCAGCGGAAAAATCAGCAGATGGATGGTAATCCTCCAAGAATTTGACTTAGACTTCATTTCAGCCAAGTCCAAAAAGTCATTGATCTTCACAGAACTTATCTCGGAGCTTCCGGTTGAGTCAGGTGACGTTGTGCCTAAGGAATCGCCTATCCGGGGGGATATGTTTTTGATTGAATCGTTAGACCCTGGTACAGAGATATACTGATCTATCTCTAGACTTTCAAGTGCCCCACCTCTGCTTCTCGTGATGAGCGTCGACGGATATGCCATCAGGCCAAGAACTATCTCATACTCAATGATACGTTGTATTGGAGAGGTGTAGACTACATCTTCCGTTGATGTCTCACTCATGAGGAGGCCGTCATAGTGCTCAACGATTGTCATACAGGAGCTTGTGGTGGTCACTTATTTGGGTTGGCAACAACCCAAAAGATTTTACTATCAGGTTACTTTTGGCCCACACTTATCAAAGATTGTGTCGAGTCGGTCAAGAAGTGCCATCTGTGCCAAGTCTTCTCATGGAAGATGAGGGCACATCTATCTCCCATGTTTCCTGTCATCACAGTCAGTCCCTTCACTAAGTGGGGGATTGATTACACTACATGCAACCCCCCATCAGCAAGGAGGCACCGCTATATCATTGTAGTTGTCGACTACTTCACTAAGTGGGTCGAAGCTATGCCGATGTTCAAAGATGATGGAGAGACTGTATCTCTCTTCTTATTTAACCAGATTATAGCACGGTTCGGTGTCCCGAGAGAGATTTTCACTGACCATGGCAGTCACTTTCAGAACCAAATGATGTCTAAGTTAATGTCAAAGCTTAGGTTACAGCAAGAACATTCATCACCTTACTACCCCCAAGCCAATGGGCAGGTGGAAGCTGTAAACAAAACTCTTAAGACGATTCTACAACGAACTATCAACTTAGCCAAGTCAAATTAACATTTGATGTTATACTCAACATTATGGGCTTACCGAACCTCAGTTAATACTACAACTAGTTTCTCACCTTTCCAACTCGTTTATGGGATGGAGGCAGTCTTTCCCATCGAATGTCAAATCCCATCTCTGAAATTGGCAGTACAGTTATTGCCAGACACTTCTCCGCTTGAAGAATGGTTAGCACACCTTGAGAAGCTTGATGAACAACGTCGTGATGCGGACCTAGCCTACGAGGCTCATAAACATAAGGTCAAGTGTCAATATGATAGGTCCGTTCATCCTCGGGTTTTCTCTGAGGGCGACCTTGTCCTGTTTTATGACCAAGATAAGGACCCCCTGGGGGAAATAAAGTTTAAACCCATGTGGTTCGGACCCTTCATTATTAAGGAGGTTTTAAAAAAGGGTGCTTATCATTTGGTCGATTTTGAAGGGAATGCTTTGGCGGATCCTAGAAATGGGCTCTACCTCAAGAAGTATTACTCATAGAACGATCACTATGGGTAACTTTTTGTAACATATGTATAGTCTTTGTACTATTACTTTTTTACGTTTCTTTGAAAATGTGTTATGGACGTGTCATTGATGTTATCTTTTGTCAATATGGTAGATGTCAAGTGAGTCTAAGTTGTTCGTTGGGTATGTGGATGGTGCTAGTCGACATACGTGGAGGCTTGCCTCCGCAGCTTGGGTAATCTTTACACAACAGGGTCAGTTGTTATCTTCCGGAGGTATATGCTTAGGTGACACCACAAATAATGTTGCCGAGTATAGCGCAGTTATTGAGTTGCTTCACGACGCATTGTCATTGGGTATCTCTCCTCTCCGGGTCTATCTAGACGCTCAACTGTTTGTGTCGCAGCTAAACAGAATATACCGGGTGCACGACCCAACTTTACACCGACGATTCCTTAGGGTACGTCTCTTGGAATGAAACTTTGATTTTATTACATATTTTCATGTTCCTAGGAGTCTAAATCAAATCAAAAATACTCTAGCTAATCACATTTTATATTGGCATCTTGCTCACATATAAAAAGATCATGAACATAAACATGTAAATACATTCTTGTACACATAATCCATAAGACACAAAAAAGAAATAAAAACCATATATAAACATCATAA
>JZKD02S1679944.1:15396-26362 GCA_000966675.3 Picea glauca
GAAACCTGCATAGGAGATCTAGATAAAGCAAGTACACACAAAGTTTATCAAGAAAATAAGAGAGATTCAATATGGAAGAATGAGAAAATATATTCACACTACTCCAATGAACTGATGATTGATACATAGATCATGATCAATATCATACAATGAATGAGTGGAATACACTCATATATAGGGAAAAGCATTCCATAATTAAGAAAATAAATCAAGCAGTTAGCTTTCCTTAGGAATGCATGCAGGCATAATAGTGATGCTAAATATAGAAAGTCTAAATAGAACTAGTGAGTTAACTCCCACTGAACTAGTGTGTCGAAAATAGAAATTTCTCCAACAATTGTCATTAGTGTTGTTGTTATTTTGGGTTAGTGTTGTTTCTATTAGAAGAGATTGTGTTGTGAGGAAATATTGCTATTGAGAGATAAGTATAGTATCATGAGAGCAATCTGTGTTGTAAGATCTTCAACTGGGTGCGAAGATCAACCCTGTAGCTGGGTACGTAGGGAAGGGAGAAAGAGAGAGAAAGAGAGAGAAGAAGAGAATATGTGCTAGCTAAGAGCATAGATCAAAATTGTATGCTTCCATCTTAATATATTATAAAGCACAATTCCATGGACATAGCCCTAGAGAGAAGGTGAATCACGTATATCTTGTGTCGCGTGTGATTGATTCTCTGTTCTTTGTCATTTGAGATGTTGCTATTATGATAATGTGTTAGATATGAGATATAAATTTCATAGTAGGTTGTCAGAAGATAAAGAATACTATATTGTTGTGTGTTGGTTGCTATGAATCCACTTTGCATTCCTTCTGGTTGTAGACATATCTGTCATGCAAACCCCTCATAGCTACTTCAGGTGAGATTGCATTTGCCTCATAGGTATTGCTGAAAGGGCTAGTAGTTAGGGCTTGTTGGTGCTCTCTTGGAGCTGAACCCTGGGTCTACCCTTGTGCCAACAAATGGTTCTATTGTCGGGACATGAATCTTCTTGAGAGAATGTCAAGGTGGTTTCCATCAAAGACAGAGATTCATAAGTGGATAGAATATCAAGAAAAGGACTTCGCTGAAGCCCATAACAAGAACCTTAATATTAGTACAGAGGATTGGTTGGAGAGATATATCTTTACTGATATACACAAAATTTTCTTTGGAGGAATCCATCGGGAGCTATATGAGTGGTTAGCTAGGTTAGCAGATACCCAATTTGAGATCCAATCTAGGCCACCTGTGGTTTGGACACCGACGTTGATCAAGAAGGTCAAGGGAATTGATAATGTCATGTCAAGAGGAGTAGATCACCGGTTTTATAGTACCATTGGAGGGTATATCACCGAGTTTGTTGTTGACAGAGTAGAGTCCTATAGCCAAGCCGAGAGGTATTTCTTTAAGGGATCGAGAGGAAAAATTTTACATTTTTTGAAGTTGAGGATCAAGATGCTATTGCATGAGAAGAGAATCTTGAAGATTCAGTAGTTGGTCGGATTTGAAAAATCTAATGTTCAAGAATTCGGATAGCGACAACGATAATGACACAGAGGCTGGACATACGTGCAGTGGCAGATCATTCAGAGAAGTTCATCTTGTGAACCTGTTTAAGTATAACTACAGGGAAGAGGGTTTCTACAGTGGAGAAAAAGCAGATCTGACGGACGAAGAGCATTCAGAACCCATTAGGGCAGAGGAAGAGGAGGCTGAAGAACCTCGCTGGGAAGAGCTAGAAATTTTAGGAACTGCGCAGACCATCGAAGTAAGTACTATCACTTCCCCTGTTGTTTCAGAAGCACTAAGTAATTAGAATAGTCAGAGTCACCATAGCCATCAGAGTACTATTACTAGCAGTTCAACATATACTCAGACATGAAACCTGGGAAGCTCTATGGCAGATGAGATGAGGCTCCCTATCTTTAGGGGAGATGGATCTGAAGATCATGATCAACACTGGTTCCTATGTGAATTCGTATGGAATATTAAGAATGTCATTGACGAAGCTGTTAAAAGAGATCAGTTCAGTACTACCCTAAAAGATTGCACACTAAGCTGGTACATGAAGCTTGTCCAAGGACTTGCACAACCTAAGCCGCTAAATGAGATTAAGAATGCATTGATTTCAGAGTTCAATAAACCCAAGTCAGAGTCACAATGTATTATGGAGTTGAAAGAGATTAAACATAAAGTAGTTGAACCTATTTGGGAATTCGATCAGAGGTTCAAGGCCCTAACAGGCCAGTTGACTTTTCAGATTCCAGATGAACAAAACAAACAATGGTTCATTGCTTCCCTCTTACCACACATTAGAGTTCCTCTGATGAAACAAAATATTGCTTTGCAGGCTAAGGCACTGGAGATCACCATGAAGCTAGAATCAGACCGTATGGGAGAATCCAGTTCAGGTATGAGTCAAATCTTGAGTTAGCTAACTATTTTTTCTCTGTAGGTTGAAGATATGAAGAAAGAAAAGGGAAAAGATAAAAGAGAAGACATCTGGTCTGTCAGATGCAGATCGGAAGGCCATGAAAAAGAACACTATCCCCTATTCCATGAATACTTGGCCTCTGGAGCTCTGAGCCCCTTGAAACAAGTTACCCTACCTTGGTGTGAGGTATGCATAAATAGACATCGCCCTGGTGAGTGCTACTACATGCAAAAATACATTCAGACACCCACAAATTTGTATTGCACATTTTGTAAGTACATGGGACATGATGATAGGGATTGTAGGGCTTATGATCTCATGCATGAAAGGTCAAGGGATATATACAAGATTCAAGGCAAAGTCCATCAAGAAGGATACCCTACGCAGTATAACTCCCCTGGTAGAGGAAACTTCAACCCTCGTGGTGGATACAGAGGAAGAGGAAGAGGAGGAGATATGGGTTGAGGTCAAGGAAAAATAATATGTTATAATTGTGCATAGCCAGGATAGTTGGCAAGGGACTGCCAGAAGCCTTGTACGACTTGTAGCTATTGCAACTCTTTTAAGCATGTTATCGAGGAATGTCCAGCATTACTGGCTAAAATTCAAGAGAAATGGGGACCTTAGTAGAACCCGCAGATACAATTGATCAGAGAAGAACCTTGCGGAGCAAACCCTAGAGTCATTTTTATCACTAGAGGAGGCATTGTTACAGGAGAAGACAAAATGACCCAAGGAAAGACTGCAGAAGAATCATGAGTCAAGAAAGATGCAGAAAAGACACAAACTTTTGATGCAAAGAAAGAAAAACAAATGTTCGAGGAGGCAAGAAGAGAATTTAGGGGAGACCGAGGCTCTTCATCAACGACACGACCAGAAGTAAGAGAATGTGTAATTCCTTTGGATTTCGATCAGTCTGCTTCACCTGGAGATGGAAAAGAAGCAAGTAAACTCCTCAATTTCTTGTATATGTTTATAGAGTTGCTTAAAGATGAGAAAGCTATACAAGAACTACAAAATTTGGTCAGATAGTATGAGATAGGAAGGGTAGATCCTTTACTGAATAAAGCAGTACATCAACTATCCAAGAAGAGAAGGACAAATAAGGAATTACACTTGAATTCTCAAATTGGAGAGTATGATATAGACTATGTGGTCCTCGACTTAGGGTTGGAGGTCAATGTCATAACGAAGCAGACCTGGGCACTGATGGGAAAACCTAAGTTGATCTATTCCCCTATTATACTTAGGATGGATAATCAACAAACAATAATCCCCTTCAGAAGATTGGAACATGTCCCTGTGGACATCGACGGAGTGAGGGCATTTGTAGATTTTGAGGTGATTGAGATAGTTGATGATAGTTGTCCTTACCCCGTGTTGTTAGGAATTGATTGGGCTTTCAATAATTCCATCGTGGTTGATTTAAAGAAAAGATGAATGAAATTTGAAGGAGATGGAATTAGGTTCATTGCGCCTTTAGATCCAAATGAAGGTCAATGATACATAGAGCCCATCAGAGAAGAAGACTATGCATATGAACTGGAAAACATATACAAACTAACCACCAAACATCAGGATTACATTAATCCTACGACAGATGGAAACTTAAGATGGCGAAGTGACAGTGCATTTTCATCAGATTCAGAAGAAGCACTGGGAAACTGGCAGAAAAAAATGTATGAAGTATCTACAAGGAGATGCGCTAGACTAACCAGAGAATTTCATTGGATCGACACAATAGTAAGTAACTTACCCACCTTTGATGGTATGAATCCTTTAGAATCCTTCTTATTAGACTTTGAAGGAAGCGTACCAACATAACAAATATTGTTAGCAATGGATGAGGCCCTGAAATCCACACCAGCAAGATGGTGGGGGACACACAAATACAACATTACAGACTGGGTACAATTTCATACTTTGATGAAGTGTGGTTCTCAGCACAAGTAGAAGGCAGCGAAGTTAGGTACACAGGTCGAAGTTGCCCAAAGGACCATGTGCGAAGTTGCGAGGAATCCTAGAGCAATATTCCTCAAGAGAAGTGGGTGCACAAATTCATTAACACACTAGACACCACCCCTATCAACTGGTATCTTCAAGCAGAACTATGCCTCGTCACTACAGATTGGAAAGGTATGACCCAGAATTTTGTAACTACCTTCTTATTTGAAAGCCAATATCCTTCAGTAGACCAAGAATTACATAATGTAAGACAAAAAGTGTTTGAGGAGGCATCTAGCCTCCCTTTAGAACAAGAAGAGAATGAATGGACTACGCCTCTCTAGAAACTGCAAGGCTGTTACAACATCAATGCTAATGAAGACAATGATCCTAGGAAGGTGAACATCGCCGAAACAGAAGTCCAAAGAGACATAGAAGGACTAGGAGTTGAGATACCATTTATTGCACAATCAATCAAGATCAAGAAAGTCAGTATTGGAATAGAGAAAACACCGAAGCTTGCAAATATTGGAGATTATTGGGATGCTGCCACTATTGACAAGATTACAGAATTAATGCATGAATATCGGGATTTGTTTCCAACAAAGTTCACTAATATGAAGGGAATTAAAGGTCCTATGGGAGAGATGGGGATCCCTTTGAAGCCAGATGCAAGACCAGTCAAACATAGACCCTTCAGACTGAACCCTAAATATAAGGAGAAAGTGAATATTGAGCTTGACAAAATGCTGGAAGCAAGGATCATAGAACCTGTGGACGAATCAGAATGGATAAGCCCTATGGTGGTACAAGACAAGAATTCAAGAGAGATTAGGATCTGTGTAGATCTCAGGAAGCTGAACGATGCCTGTTTGCATGACCCATTCCCTACGCCATCACTGTCGAAGTGTTAGATAATGTAGGAGGTCAAGAAGTATATTCTTTTACAGATGGATTCTCAGGATACCATCAGATCCAGATTGCCAAGGAAGATCGCCATAATACCACATTTGCAACATAATGGGGATCCTACCAGTATATAGTGATACTGTTTGGATTGAAGAATGCCCCAACCATCTTTTCCAGGGTGGTGGTCGAAGCATTCAAGGAGTTTCTGCATAAATTTCAAAAAGCATACTTTGATGATTGGACTGTTTTTAGTTTATTGAAGGATCATATTGAATGTCTAAGGCTAATGTTGGACAAATGAAGGCAGTGTCATATTGCCTTAAACCTGAAGAAGTGCATTTTCTTTTCACCATTTGGAGTGTTGTTAGGTCATATTGTATGCAAGCAAGGATTGCTGGTAGATCCATCTAAAATTGCCATCATAGTTGATCTACCCCCTCCTACTTCAGTCAAACAGCTGCGCACTGTGCTGGAACATACATGATATTATAGGAAGTTCATTAAAGGCTACGCCCAAATTACAACACCCATGGAGAAGCTTTTGAAGAAGGACTGTCAATTTCACTGGAAAAAAGAATGCCAGCAGAGCTTCGACACACTGAAACAAAAAATGGTTACTACACCTATTTTGGTTTTCCCAGATTAGAGTAAGGAGTTTCACGTACATGTCAATGCATCTTCTATTGCATTAGGAGCCATGTTAGCACAACCAGAAACATGAGACATTGACCACCTGTTAGCCTTTGCTAGCAGGAAGCTATCAACAACTGAGATTAATTACACCACTACTGAGAGAGAAGGATTAGCCATGGTGTATGCACTGCAGAAGTTCCACCACTACTTATTGGGAGAACACTTTAAAATGTTTACCGATAACTCTGTGATGAAATACCTAGTCAACAAGCCAATGTTAGGGGGGATAATATGTAGATGGCTTCTTCTGTTTCAGGAATACGATTTTGAGATCGTAGTTAAGCGAGGGAGAATGAATAAAAGTCTCGATCACTTGTCGATTTTGGAACATGGAGAAGAGCCTACTAGTTTATAGGATACACTGTCGGATGAACAGTTGCTAGCCATTAGAAACATTGATGATCACTTTGCAGAAATAGTCCAGTTCCTGTCAATAGGAATTGCACCTAGTGAGTATACAATCACCCAGAAGAAATAACTATTAGTGCGCGCTGCAGACTTTTCACTTATAACTGGACAACTATACAAAATGGGACCTGATGAGATATTGAGGAGGTGTGTTATGGAAGCAGAGAGACCGATGATCCTCACTGAATCTCATGAAGGCATCACAGGAGGACACTACGCAGGAAAAGCAACTGCGTAGAAGGTTCTTAGAGCTGGCCTTTGGTGGCCTACCTTACATAGAGATGCCAAGGCCTATTACAAAGCCTGCGATGTATGCCAAAGAGTTGGGAAACCATACAGAAGAGACGAAATACCATTAGAACCACAGTTGACCCTACAAGCATTTGAGAAATGGGCCATTGACTTCGTAGGACCCATAAACCCACCAGGAAAGCGCACATGAGAAAGGTACATAATCACTGCGACATAGTACTTGACCAGATGGGCCGAAGAAAGAGAAGTCAAGGAATGTAGTGCAACTACAACTGCGTGCTTCATATTTTATGAAATCATAACCAGGTTCGGATGCCCAAATATCCTTATGAGTGATCAAGGCACACATTTCATCAATAAGACAGTTGAAGCCTTGACTAAGGAATTTGAAGTTCATCATCAGAAGAGAACACCTTATCATCCACAATCGAATGGGACAGTTGAAGCATTCAACAAGATCCATGAGACAACGTTGACGAAGATTTGTAGTGTGAACAGGGATGAATGGGATTTAAGAGTACCAATAGTACTATGGGCCTATAGAACCACTTGCAAGAAGCTAATAATGCAGAACCATTTTAAGTTGGTTTATGGCCTCGAAGCCGTTGTCCCAATGGAATATTTGGTACCAAGCCTAAGAATCACTGCCTTTACAGAAATGGGTGATGCTGGCGTTGCTCAAGAGAGCATTGCACAATTGGTTGAACTTGAAGAAGACAGATTCATTGCAGGATTCCATCAGCAGGTCCAAAAATAAAGATAGAAGGCCTACCATGACAGGCATATCAAGAAGAAGGAATTTAAGCAAGGTGATTTGGTACTGGTATATGAAAGTAAGTTCATGAAACACCCAGGGAAGTTCCAAACACATTGGCTTGGTCCATATGAGGTTAACTATGTTACAGAAGGAGGATCTGCGCAGTTGAAGAATTTGAATGGAAAATGGAAGGAAGGTTTGGTGAATGGGAGCCGGTTGAAACTGTATTATGACAACTAGCTGCCTTGTAGCTCTCAGTAAAAGCATGGGGAAAAGGGTCTAGGTACCAGGTGCAGTTAAAACTGGGTACCAGACATAGAAAAGACAGTTTGCACAAGGAAGGAAAGGAGGCATAGAGTAGAAAGCAAAGGCTACCCTTCGGAGTATGAAGTCAAAGCAAAGAAGAAGGATCATATCTGAAGTGCATTGAGACGAGTCACAGGTGAGTGTTGGGGGCCTGTTGGCCCTTGGGTATGGAAGTAAGAAAATATCAAGGAAGAAAGGAAGAAATGTGAACTGCGCGAAAGACACAGTGACTGTTACTGGGTCGAAGTGAGAAAAAGAGAAGAAAAGATGGAGCGAAGTCCGAGAAAGCAAGCCGTTGGATGAGGAGATCGAGGATGACAGATCAACAAGGAAGAAGGATCGTGGACAACTTATCAAGCGAATAAAACCATCATTGGATTCTTTGGAGCACCGTGTGAGAAGGAAGGAAAGACAGGCTGGTAAAGACCTGAAAATGTGGGTCAAGTTGACCTAGGGTTTTAGACACCTAGGGTTTTGGTATCTAGGGATTGGACACCTAGGTTTCGGCCTAATGTTGTCGGTGAGCTATTGTAATATATAAATAAACGTCAGGAGGACCTGGGTTGGGTTTTTGTCATTAGTGTTGTTGTTATTTTGGATTAGTGTTGTTGCTGTTAGAAGAGATCGTGTTGTGAGGATAGATTGCTATTGAGAGAGAAGTATAATATCGTGAGAGCAGTCTGTGTTGTAATATCTTCAGCTGGGTGTGAAGATCAACCCTGCAGATGGGTGTGCAGGGAAGGGAGAAAGAGAGAGAATAAGAGAAGATCTGCTAGCGAAGAGTGCAGATCAGAACTGTATGCTTCCATCTTAATATATTATAAAGAACAGTTATGTGGACGTAGCCCTAGAGAGAGGGTGGACCACGTATATCTTGTGTCACGTGTGATTGATGCTCTGTTCTTTGACATTTGATATTATTCTATTATGATAATGTGTTAGATATGAGATATAATTTGCACAGTAGGTTGTCAGAAGATAAAGAATATTAGATTGTTGTGTGTTGGTTGCTGTGAATCCACTTTGCATTCCTTCTGGTTGTAGACATCTCTGTCTTGCAACCCCCTCATAGCTACTTCGGGTGAGACTGCATCTGCCTCCTAGGTGTTAGGTCAAAAGGGCTATTAGTTAGGTCTTGTTGGTGCGCACAATATAATTAGGCACACCATTAACTTTTAAAATTCATTAAAAATTATGTTTGAAGTTAGATTGTCCTATCGTTCCCAGGATGATGGTTTTGACTCAAATGGCCAATTCTTTAGATTCCAGCTCATTCCATGATCCAAATTATTTTGAGAATGAAATGAAGGAAGAAATATGATAAGGAAATACACAAATACATTTCAAGAAATATAGAGAGATACAATAATACACAATTTCTATTAATGAACGAAATGTACAAAACTATAAAAATGCAGAGTGAATAAACTCGCTAGAATGGTGGTAGCTCATCTCTGAGAAGAGATGTGAAGGATACACTCATTCAAAAGAAGATCATGTTTACAATGAGGCTTCAAATACATTTTTAACATAAATAAAATCCAAAACCTTAACCCCGGAAGATGAAACGCCAAAAGGTTTGCAGGCCCCAATGGGGGTAGTTGATATGTCAACTTTCTGAGGGCGTAACTTTTGCATATGATATATGTTTGGGGTGCACAATAGCTCATTGGAAAGGTATATCCGATAAGAAAAATTTTGAATGGGCCTAGGATAAATCCATCGGCTATCACCTTATCCCCCAAATTAAAAAAAAAAATCCATATAGGGCCTTAAAACGACCCCGAAAGTTTGGGACCCGAAAAACTGCAAAGGTGGGAAACTATATTCCAATCCAATGGAATAAGTGGGTGGTCACCGATATCCACCTAGCTAATTCATCCCACCTTAGGATTCAATGGTATCCATTGTGTCAAGTTCCCGAGGAAGAGTTTGATGAATTTGAACCTTAGTGCATTATTTTCCTTGTTGAAGAAGTTGTCCTCCTTGGCTTGTTGAAGTCTGTCATGAACCTGTTGTTGAAGGGGTTGAATCCATTCAACCAATTTGGCTGCATGATCTGCCTGAGTATGTGAGGACTCTATCAGTGAGGATGCAACATGAAGAGCATGGAGGGATCTATTATAATTTTGCTTGACTGGGCAGTGTGGAGGCACCCTCGTAGGTGCAGTAAGAATATCTTTGTGCTCTTCTACAACCTTGTCAATATGATTCTTCTAGATAGAAATTTATTATTCCAAGGCTACAGTGGTTGCAGTGTCCTTCTATTTTCCTTATGACCGAATCGTGAAGAAGCTAATTTTTTTTGTATGAGAGACTACTTTGCGGCATTGTTTTGGCAGGATAGTGGTTAGAACTACCTTTGGTACCCTGTAGAGTTGACCCCCGGAGTAACAATGACACTACGGGGTGGAGACTCATAAACAACATGAATCTTCCACATATATGATTGGCCTAACAAAACATCACAGACTTCCATTAGTGGAACATCACATAGTACCTCATCCTTGAAGGGATTGATGTTATAGGACATGCGACATTGTTGGCTAATAGATAGATCTTTGTTGGTTGTGGAGCCTGATTATCTGCTTGATTCAAAGGTTTTTTTTAGTCATTCTTGGATCCCATTCCCTAATGGGGGGTGTGGGGGGGATTCTCCCCCCACAACTGTCGTCAGGGGGGTCCAGGGGGAGCGATGGAAATTTTTGTATCCCCCCCTTAGCGGGGGATTCGAGAGTAGTGCACTAGAAGAAAAATATTGAGGAAAAATTGGCTTGTAAAATATTGTAATTTTGTAGTCAATCTAGACCGTTCATTATAAGGTCGAATATATGATGATAGAAGTTATTTTAGGGGTTTTTTTCCCTAAAAGGAAATCTTCCCTTATGAGGGAAATTTATTGTGGTTGTGTATTATCATGGATATTGTATTATGAGAGAAAGAAGATGAAGTTACAACGAGTATGTTGTAGGTTGTATCCCTTCATTTTGCTAGATAATAAAAAGGAAGGACTTCAAAATTTCTTTGGTGGATGTATCCCACATTGGGTGAACCACATATATCTGTGTCTCTATTGCATTGTGTATCTTATGTGTTTTATTTCCGCATTTATTTTATTTTATTGATCTACGATCTTGTTTTTCTAACAATCTCAACCTTGGTGAAGCCACCCAATGTTGTATGGTTGCGGGTGTGTTGTTTTCAGTAATCCCAACTTCTTGACGATTTCTGTTAAGATGAGGTTATTTTGGCTTCCACTATCAACAATAAAATGTAGTGGCGT
>JZKD02S1679946.1:10809-32999 GCA_000966675.3 Picea glauca
AAACCTGGTGCAGAACCAATATCCAAGACTCCGTATCGAATGACAACTCCAGAACTTTTTGAATTGCAAATGCAGTTGAAGGAGTTACTAGAATTAGAGCTAGTAAGGCCCAGTGTCTCACCTTGGGGCGCACCAGTATTTTTTGTAAAGAAGAAGGATGGATCCTTACGACTGTGTATAGACTACAGGGACTTGAACCGTGCGACAGTGAAGAATAGGTACCCAATGCCACGAATAGATGACCTCTTCGATCAGATGAAAGGAGCAATGGTATTCTCAAAGATTGATTTGCAATCTGGTTATCATCAGTTAAGGATTAAGGAAGGTGATATCCTAAAAACTGCCTTTCGAACTCGGTTTGGACATTACAAGTTTGTTGTAGTACCTTTTAGATTGACTAATGCACTAGCAGTGTTCATGAGTCTCATGAACGACATATTCCGGAAGTACTTAGATTGATTTGTACAAGTTCTTCTAGATGACATTCTCATCTATTCCAGGAATGAAAGAGAACATGAGGAGCACTTGCGAATAGTGTTGTCTTGCCTTAGAAAGAACAAATTGTATGGAAATTTTTTGAAGTGTTCCTTCTTCCAGAAAGAGATCCACTATTTAGGCCATATCATTTCAGGCGAAGGAATCTCAGTGGACCCATAGAAGATAAAGGCCATTCTGGAATGGCCAGTGACGAAAAACGCACATGAGGTGAAAAACTTCATGGGTATAGCGGGTTATTACCGGAGATTTGTGGAAGGATTCTCAAAAATAGCGAAACCCACCACCACTTTGCAATGCAAGGGGGTCAAGTATGAATGGATAGAAGAATGTAATAGTGCATTCATTGAGCTTAAGAGGTTACTAACTGGTGCGCAAATTCTACGAGTGCCAGATATGAAAAAGGACTTCATGGTCTGCACGGATGCCTCGAAACAAGGATTGGGGGCCATGCTAATGCAGGATGGAGGAGTGATAGCTTATGCGTCAAGGAAGTTGAAAAAGAACGAAGAGTTATACGGGACTCATGACTTAGAGTTGCCAGCTGTAATGCTGGCTCTGAAACTTTGGAGGCACTATCTTGTGGGGCGAAATTTTGAACTCAAAACAGACCATCAAAGTTTAAAACATCTCTTCACCCAAAGAGATCTGAATGCCAGGAAAAGGCGATGGAGTGAGTTTATGAGTGAGTATGATTTTGGTATTTCATATATAAAGGGAAAGGAGAATGTGGTCACGGATGGCTTGAGTAGGAGACCATGTATCTTCTCTTTGGTAACCTTAAAGGTTAGTCTGAGGGAACAGGTGTTGACACAACTACTAGGAGAAAGTTGGTATTTAAAGGTTACTTCCAACCTCCAGAACGGGAGATAGTTAGAACCAAAGTATGAAGGATATAATCTAGAAATAGACGGATTGTCAAGATATCGAGGAAGGATGTATATCCCATAGAATGGGGATATTAGAAGCATCATACTGAAGGAAGCCCATAGATCACTTTATTGTGCACATCCGGGTGTGAAGAAGATGTACGCTGAGATGAAGAAACTCTTTTTTTGGGTAGGCATGAAGCACAATGTAGTCCATTTCATCGCCAGATGCCTAGAGTGTCAACAAGCGAAGGCCGACCACCATCATTCAGCAGGCCTCCTACAACCGCATGATGTCCCTATGTCCAAGTGGGAAGTCATCTCAATGGATTTTGTTGTAGTGTTTCCACTCACATATCATAGACACAATGACATTCTTGTGATAGTGGATAAGCTAACCAAGAGTGCTCATTTCATTCCGGTTAGAGACACTTAAAATGTTACTGATGTGGCATGAGTGTTCATAAGAGAGGTTATCTGTTTGCATGGGATACCTATGAAGATCATTTCAGATAGGGACTCTAGGTTCACTTCTAGGTTTTGGACAAGTTTACAGTCAGCATTGGGGACTCAATTGAACTCAATCATAGCTTATCATCCTGAAACATATGGGCAAACTGAGAGAGTAAATCACATTATGGAAGACATGCTTAGGATGTATGTAATGGATAATCAAACCCAGTGGGAGAAGTACCTACCTTTGGTAGAGTTTGCCTACAATAACAGTTATCATAGTTCCATTGGAATGCCACCATACGACGCTTTGTATGGAAGTCCATGCAGAACATCATTGAGTTGGGATAGATTAGAAGACCGAGTAACAATTGGGAAAGAATTGATTCAGGAAATGGAGGAACAGGTGATTCAGATCAGGCAGAGGCTAAAGGAAGCATAGGATAGGTAGAAAAGTTATGCGGATGCACACAGGACCGACCAGAGTTATGAAGTGGGGGACCAAGTTTTCATTCGTATCAGGCCTAATAAGAGTACCATACAATTCGGAAAGGGGACAAAGTTGTCACCTCGGTTTATAGGGCCATTTAGGGTCCAAGAGAAAATTGGACCCGTTGCCTATTGTCTCGTACTGCCACCCCACTTGCATAAAACTCATAATGTATTTCATGTATCTATTTTACGTAATTATGTTGCTGATGAATCACATAAACTAAATTGGAAAGAATTGCAGGTATCAAACGTGGGAACCCTCATAGTAGAACCATTACACATATTGGATCGTAGAGTCCGACAGCTCAGAAACCGTCTAGTAGATCAAGTTAAGGTCCAGTGGGACAAGTATAGTCCAGGATGTGCTACTTGGGAGGACGCCGAGACACTACGGTGAGACTATCCCTCACTATTTTGACCACCTCGAGAACATGTTTTTTGAATATGGGGTGTATGTGACACTACCTTTTGACTTAGACAGCCAGGATTATCTGAGACCTATACACTTTATTTTCCAGTCAGAGTGAAACTATTAAGTGATACACTTAAACTTCAAACTTATGAACTTTTATGAATGATTAAATGTTATCAATGATGAGGCATGTAATGCGATCTGTTATGTGGATGTGAACTTTACGAATGTTTAAATGTTATTGATGATGATGTATATGATGCAACATATTGTGAGAAAGTGAAATTGTGGAATGTTTAAATACTATTAGAATGATGTTGGGTACAATGCAGCCTATTTTGGGCAAATGATAATCTCACGAATGAATGATGAGTTTGAATTATGGGATATTATGAAATCTAATTCTATGTGGAAAACTTTGATGTTAATGTATTGGTATGGGGATACCAAATTGAAATGATGAAAGTATGCAATTATATGATGATAATACATAGAAATATATGAGTTTGTGTTGCAGACTAATGTGTAGGTTATGGGCTATGAAATAGCCAAGTGATAATGATAATGAAAGTGGATATCAGGACCACTAACTAGAAAACATTATGGTATGAATAATGCATGTGAAATTATATTGATTTGGATGCATTGCTGTGATATGTGGACTAGCACATGATTATGCTATGATTTTGGTGCTAACACTGCCCAAAACCAAATAAACGATGACAAAACATCCAACAACACAGTGCCCCTGTATGTTCCATTGTAGGGTGTTGACCCTGGTTCTGTTAGGAGGGGTGGAGGCATTTCACACCGAGTATCCTCCATTGTAGGGTGTTAACCCTGGTTCTGTTAGGAGGGGTGGAGGCATTTCCCACTGAGTATCCTCCATTATAGGGTGTTAACCCTGGTTCTGTTAGGAGGGGTGGAGGCATTTCCCACCGTGTATCCTACGAAACCTGAAGTCCTGGGAGGATGGTGCTGGTTCACGCTCCCCAAGACGTGTGATGGGGACTGTCAGTTGCCTGCTAGGGAATCTTGGTCGAGATAGCGACACTTCCACTTACGGGTTCTATTTGGAGTTAGGCCAATATAGTTGGCACTCCAAGATAGTCTAGCAGAGGAAGGATAGGATGGGAGACAGAAGTAGGTTAGGAAGGAAGGATGAGTAGAATAGTTGAGACATATGGAGATCTGTCTTGTGGTGGAATTGAAGTAGTCCCTTCAAAAAAAAAAGAGGGAGAAATTTGTATATATGAATATTCATTATTATGTAACTAAACCACAGTTGTTTAAAATAAATTACTGAACTGGACAATTGGAATAAAAGGATTTCTCACACAAATAAGTGATTGTTGTCTTATATAAAAGACTAGCCTTGCTAACTGGATTGAATGCATACGTAAATTATTAAAGAATGACAGTTTGATTATTAATACATGCATGAGGGTTGCATGTACTATCTACACGTGCATTCCTTGTACATATACAATAGTATGTATGGACTTCTTGATTTACTTACTGATATTGTTAGTTACTTGCTGTGAATGTATGAACCATACCTTTTTTTTTTCTTTTGTATCATCAGATACCTTAACTTCGGGACGAAGTTTCTTGAAGGGTGGGTGTATGTAACGACCCTAATTGAATAAATGATTAAAGATTATTAAGTAAGATTTAATTAAAGGAATAATTGAGGATTAACTAAGTAATAATAATCTAACTGAAGATCACATTTAATGACCTGTGACATAAATTTAAGAGATTAAAAAAAAAAAATGATATAACAGGAATTGCATATGCAGTAGAGGGTGGCGTATGCAGGGTGAGGAGCCCAGAAATCCCAAGATGATAAAAATATTAATGAAGGGATGAAGGACGGAGGATGGGGGTGGTTGTGAAGTAAATGCATGAGTCGGAAGGGAGGAATAAGGGACGGGAAGAGGGGGATGTGCACACCATTCAACGGGGGGGTGAATGGATGTTGTCGACTGTAATTGCTTAGTCGACTATATTGGGGAGAACTATTGTGTTTTGCTGTGAGCAATGATTTTCTGTGCACTGTTGTATTTTGTGGACTATTGGCTTGCTGTGAGCAAGGAGTAGGGTTCCTGGTTGAGATTTTATCTGGGAGCCACTGAGTTGCTGGAGGTTTTGGGCACGGAGGGCCAGGATATCCGTAGATATCCTAGAGCTAGGTAGTTTTCCTAGTTGGCAGGGAGGACAATAGTTTTGGGCAGTTATTTGCTTGTTTGTGGTAGGGTTGATCTGTGTAGCAGCAGGCAACAGGAAAGCAACAACAATTAGCATCAGAAC
This sequence comes from Picea glauca, assembly GCA_000966675.3. Classification (NCBI taxonomy): domain Eukaryota; kingdom Viridiplantae; phylum Streptophyta; class Pinopsida; order Pinales; family Pinaceae; genus Picea; species Picea glauca. The sequence continues at coordinate 15,844 of JZKD02S1679946.1, forward strand.
CAGGTACTTTGTTAAGTTATATATTTATTTATTTCTGTCATGAAATCAGTATTTATTGATAAATCTAAGTTATTGAAGTTGTTGTTATGAGAATCACTATTATTCTAAGAAGTTATTGTTTCAGTTTACCAAATAAAATGTTTATAAATGTTAATGATGTTCAGTAGTATATGGGCATTACAAATCTCATCTCTATTCTCCAAGTGGAATAGTTTTCCTCATCAAGGATTGGAACTTAATCATCCATTTGTGTGTCTATGAATATCCTTCAATCTTGTTAAGGCTTGTAGTGAAGGCCTGCTCTAATACCGATTGTTGGACACACCTACCACACTTAGAGGGGGGATGAATGAGTGTGGGGATCCTTTTCCCAAAACTTCCCTCTTACACAAAGAATCCTTAGTTAACATTCAACATTTTCTCATTACTCATTGCTGTCATTTATAATCAGTTAGATGTGAATACATATCAGCAACATATCATCAACAAATCATCTCCACAAGGAACACAAAAAACACAAGATGTATGTACAATTTTTCTTTTTATTATGGACTTCAATCTGAGGGTTTTTCAACAACAACTGAATAGATTACAAATATACAAGATCACCAACTCTATATGCAAGACTCAACTTACATTCTCAGCACCAACTTAGATGAGGCAACAATCCTCAACAGATATCAATCTATGAACATAAACAAATGCATCAGCCATGCACCAACCTGTGCCAAACAACCTATAATCAACATGTACCATAAAAAAGTGCATCCAACCATGTACCAAGTATATACCAATAATGTGTAAAATACTCATCGATATATACCAACATCATCAACTATACACCTCATGTATGTGCCAACTCATCAATTGCTTGTCTCAACCATGACTAGTTTTGGATTAGTCAACAACCCCAACTTGAAATAATCATAACTTTGTACATGTAATGATAAAGATCTAAAACTGATACACAATGGTATTCATTTGATTTTGTGCAATTAATACAAGTGTCACTACTTGGAACCTCTCAAAAAAGGATTTATAGCAAAAATAGCATACCTTGCTGAATTTTGGATTATTCTAGAGAGAGACCTTGTAGAGCGTGCTCCACACAAAATATTTGTTGAATTGATCTGAAAATGTTACAAAAACTACTAAAGCCATTAACCTAACCAACACATTTGGTCTCATGGAATTTTTATATGTTATGAAGAATTTATTACGTTTTTACCCGAAACACTTGTTTTTTACTAGTTTCAGGACTAGCCACAAACCCTACTTTCCACGGAGTGTAAATACAAAAATACAATGACCCACAAGATGAATGTTTTACAAAGGATACCTGGATATATTTTCTCGGTGGAATAGCAATTTCACAATCTAAATCATTATATAAAAAAAGTTATAGCAAAAATGGTGAGATGACCTATAAACAACATCCCCTAGAAAGCACCATCAAAAGAATCTATCCTTCCTTGCATTTCAGCCTTTGTTTCTTCACCTCTCCTCCGAATTTAGGCTTAGATATCCTTGGTTACCTCAGAAACATATATATATTAAATATTCTCAAGTTTTATTAAAATGAGAGAGCCTTGCCTCTTATTTATACTCTCGAAGTCGCTTCCTTAAAAACATCTTCTAGGTCACTTGGCCCCACTTTCCTTATTTTAGGGTTAACCCACTTATAATTTCTCCATTAAATAATGTATTTTGTATTCACTTTGAATTATAGTACACTCATCACTTCAATTTATTATTTAGCTTTTAAAAACCCTTAAACCACTTTGACTACTTTGACCTTTTGGGGCTTCTAGATGACATGTGAGGGTCCTCCAACTTCGTAAGGCCATAACTCTCAAAATGTGAGGAGTTATGTGATGTTCCACATACCACCAGAAATGGCATGACATGTACTATACATATAGAATATTATTGTCTTAAAATATATCATAACTCATACCGTCACCCATCAAACAAACTTGGGTCCATTACCCAAACCTGGGGTCTCCAACTTCTCATGGACATAACTCTCTAACTGTGAGGAGTTATGTGACGTGATACATACAAACAGAAATGGCATGACAAGAAATATACATATAGGATAGTTTCCCTCACAAATTCAATGTCCTTCATCCCATTATTCCACATACAAGCATGGGTCCTCCAACCATTATTCTAGGATAACTCAATTCGTAAAGCGTCTTCCCGTGAGGGATTTCACCATAAGGGGACCACTTTGGAGTTCATCAATTTGTGTACCTTATCAATCATGATAATAAAATAATGAGAGCCAGGTTCCTCCAACCATTATTCTAGGATAAATCAATCCGTAAAGCGTCTTCCCGTGAGGGCTTTCACCATAAGGGGAGCACTTTGGAGTTCATCCATTTGTGCACCGTATCAATCATGATAAGACAATAATGAGTCATCTATACATTTTTCCAACAATGCATCATATACCAATGAAACCACAATGATCCATCTTCATCATGTATAAATGAAAACTCATTGATCCATCTTTATCATATCAATGACAACTCATTGATCCATCTTCATCTATGCATTCTCATCAAGGAAAATACATATTATATTATATCAATCATCAATCAATCAATCAATCAATCACTTGACATCAATCAATCAAACCATTGGCATCAATGAAAACATGATCCAACAGAGACAATATCAAGTTGCCTATGATTTTTCAAACCAAGTCATTAAAAGATATTTTTCATATCAGTGATTGTGTGCCTATGGTTGGGTGACAATATTATTATTTGTTTATAGTTAAAGGAGCACATCAAAATATTTCTAAAAACAATTTCAACATCATGGAAAATAATATGGATCAAAATACTTTTAAATGATTTGGCACATACGGAAAATGATCCAACTCATATTTTATGTGATAACAACTCAGCCAACGCATTGTAAAAAAATCATGTATTTCACAAAAAAAGCAAGCACATTGACACTTTCTTTCATTTGATTCAAGAGCTTGTCAATAATGATCATATTTCTCTTTAGTTATGAGGATCAAGAGATCAACTAGCAAACATTTTCATAGCTCAGATTAACGGGGAGTGTTAGAGTAATCTCCTTGTTCATAACTCTCATTGTCTTCTTGTTTTCCAATTGTCCTCTTCAATTGTAGTTAGACTCTAGTTGATATTGAGTTTTTTTTAGTTTTCTCTAATTCCCCATAGATTTGTTTATTGTCTTCTAGTTTTCCTTTGTGGGATTCACTATCTCTGAACATTATCAATATTCACCTTGCATATGCAGATTGAACTTCCTTTATTTTGGAGTTGGTGAGACTTACACTCAAGACTAACTTCATACTTATTATCTTCCCAATTATGGCTCAGGAGGTCTAGGTTGTTATTTTGGTAGTGGAACACCAAGATGTCAATGGATAAAGAATTCCAATGATTTAGCTACTTATTTTTCATGGAAAGGTCGATGGTAGAAGTATGAATCAGATGGTATAACAATATGGGAAATCCATTGTGAGGAATGGGCATGTAAAAGACAATTAAAGCTAGGTGCCATCAATTTGGCTTTCCCTTTTCTTCTTTCAACATTGAGAAAAATTACAAAGACTGAGGGAAATGTCTAATTATATAGTGTTTAATGTTTAGGGCTTCTTACTAACCTCATCGATTCCCACTAAGACATTTTAGGAACTTAAGAAGCATAAGAGTTCACCTCTTAAAAGTATTCTTAACCAAATTAAGATATTGAAGGATGAAGAAGTGACCCTAAATGCTATTTTATGAAATCTAAGGATCAAGAGTAGGAATGTTTTACCAGAGCAATTGACCTACAACTAGGAGTGGTTCCTCCTAAGCTAATGTTGAAAGCACATTGTGTTGCAACAATGCCAAGAATTCCTTCATGTCTTCCTTTAAACAAACTCCCGTGCTCTTTCCAACAAGCAACAATAGGGGGAGACTCTTTTCTAGAAAACCTTTCATGGTTGTGAACTCTACCCATTTAGTGTGCATGTATCACATTGATTTTGATGTTTGAATTGTGAGGATCAGTTGTGAAGCATAATTGAGCACTTATAAAGAGCCTTTAAATAAAAAAACTAATGCAGTGAAAACATCTAAGATGTAAGAGCTCAGGCCAACCAGCTTATCAAATTGAGATCTAGAAAAATGTCATTGGCTCAATATTTTTAGAAATAGTTTTCTATCCCTCTTTGAATTTTCCATGATTTTTCATGGAGTACCTAAAGTTTATCCTCATTTTAAATTTTAGAAATTTAACCTTAGTCTGGGAGAAAATATACTATGGTTTAACCATGCATGTGTGAATAGGACCAACATTTTCTTTAAGGAGCAGAGATGCCAATTAATGAGCTTCTACAGTTTCCTTCCTCCTTAAAACAATTTTTGTTAGATCCTTTTAGGAAGAGTGATGTGGATAGCCCCCATGGATACCAGAGTTATAAAAAGGATAAAGTATCCTATTATTTTCAACTTATCATTCACTTAGACCAATTTGAGTTTTTTTGTTAGGTACTTTTAGAAAGAGTGATGTGGATGGTCTGAGAAAACAACAGAATTGTTATAAGTTAAAATGATAATGTATCCTATTATTATCCACATAGACCAATTTGATTTATTGGAAGTGCCTTAAACCCTTTTGACAAAGGAGGAAAACCAAAATTAGGAGTTCAAACATTTTTCCCCACACTAGAGAATTCACTTGGGTTTGCACCTGAACTACTCGCATGGTGCCACCCCATCTCAACCATTTAGCCTTGATTTACAGAAAATGTAAGCAAATGAGTTCGACCTAGTAAAGCACATACCTATTATTGAGCCCCGAGCTTCTCCAAAATTGAAAATCTGTTCCATGGAATTACATTTACTTTGATGAAAAAATAAATCAAAAGTCTTGTGTCCATGCAGAAGAATCATTAATAAGAACATTTTCCATGCAACAATTTTACTAGTCAAAACTCTATGTTCATACAAGTAGGGTGTTGTTGGTTTGAATTTTCCCTCTGAAGTGTTTGAGCTAGAACAAAATGCACAATATATCTTTGAATCATATTTAAAATATATATATGAATCATATTTATTGAAACATTAAAAAAATATAAGATTCAACAACTAATAAAATATTGTCATTGAATTAGAATGTGACGGTGAAAGGTGTTGTTACTTGATAAATACATATTGCAGGGACGTTAGAGTTGGAAGGCGATGGTGGATGTGTGTAGTGCTTATCCCTATCCCTCATGCTTTCTTCTACTTGGAAACAGGATATGATGCTTCTCTCTATATCATCACTTGCATCCTAGGCATGTGCTTCGGCTATATCATCTCAACTGTAGTGTTTATTAGTGTTGATCTTTTTGGGATTATCAGTTTTGGAGTGAATCATAACATTGTGTGTCAAAATTCCTCTCGACTCTTTGTTGTTCGGCTACATGGCTGCGCTGATCTACGACTACAACACTCAAGGGGGGGGGAATCCAACAGAAAAATCTTGGCACGACGGTTGTTTGCACAGGAGAAAAGTGTTTCAGGATCACGCTTATCGTATGTGGTTGTATTGGCTTAGTGGGCTTGATACTCTATTCAATTATTCCCAAAATAGTGTGTCTCATAAATTCCCAAAATAATCCCTTTAACCTATACACATACAAATAATTTTAGCTACCTTCTAAGCTCTAACAACAAAGAAAGATCGGGTTACATGAAATTAAATATTTTTAATTTATAGATAAAAATTTTATATACACATTTTCACCAACTATTTTGAGCGATTAATTTATATGAAAAGGATAATCATGTAGATCATAGGCTAAGACCATCCACAATTCAGTCCCAAATTGTTATAGATAGGCTTCTATGAAAATATTTTCCGTTTAATATAATTGTAAGGAAAAACAAATTTAATATTCAAAATAATATTATTTTTCAAGTTATTGGTGAAGGAAATGGGTATCATTGAATTCAAATTTTTTATATTTATTCTATATTAAAAGTTATTATTAGATTTCGGCTGATTATTGAGAATTTTTTTAGCAACATCATAATATGTAATTTGAAATTGGTATTGTTGGATCAATTTTTTTGTTTCCTCAATAAATACTTTGAATCGTTTTCGAGGAAAATATTGTTATTGAAATCAATGTGCCTTATCATTTTGGATTATTGCATTGTCTAAATCAATGGAATTAGCTCTAGAGTCTAAATTTGTTTTCACATTACCATCATTAAAATCAATACACCCTATTGTTTTTCATTATGTCGTGGTTCAAATTAATGCAACTCATTGATTGTTCTAAATTATTTTTTATTATCATCACTAAAATCATTACACCTTGTTTTAAGTTATGTTATTCCATTGTGCATGATCCATTTCCTCATTATGAAAGGACATGATAAGTAATTGAATAGATTAATGTAAAATAAGAGTTGTTTTCTAATTTATGTATTCTTATTTATTAGTCCCTGTTGAATATCAAGACTATAGAATTCTTTGACCATCCATTAGTTTTCTTTTTACTACAAGTATTTTCGTGTTGTCCAATGTTGTACATATTACTAACAAAACAATTAATTTTTCATAATAATTAAATTATGTTTATCACATTTGATTAGGTTATACCTATTTTTTTTTGTTTAAATCACACAATGTAATTTTTTTTCCAAGCATAGATAATTGTAATAATCCCAATTAGGATAGATAGGAAAATTTGTTTGTTTCTCAAGGTATTGTTTCTGTATGTATGATTTTATCAAACATTTTGTATTAATGTTGTTGGAAGTGCCTTACAAATATTTTGCATATGTTAAGAAGATAATAAAATAAACACATCCCATGCACCCATTACACATAGAATAGAGAATATAACCATGGCATCTTTATTATGAATAGGGAAACCAATTCACATAGTACAGAGATCTCTACTATATGTAACAACAACTCCCAAACACTCCTAACAAATAGATCTATTGGTTGCAAAGAAGATGCAATATCTAATGACAAAGAATAAAGAAGAACAAGGTCATGATGCCAAATCTCCTCAAGTAGTGAGGAATACTCCAATGAATGTCGACCCTCATAAGTACGGTCTCGATCTACTCACGATCACATCTACTAGTGGATATCGGTTTTTGTACGTGCAACCCTGGGTCATTGAGGGCTCGCAGAATGAGGTTGGGCAACATGTGGGGCCTCTTTGGAAACTCCTTCCTCAACCAGTAGGGGTTCTTTCTTTTATTGTTACTCAGAAACCCTCTTGTACATACTTTATGCTCAGTCCCCTCCGAGAAATGTCATGAATTCCTTGCATAATTCGATGCAACTCCAAAACTCTCTCCAAGAAGTAGCCAAGTCCCAAAATGTAAATCAAGTGAATATCCTGGTTGGATCCTCCCCCTTTCCTAGCTAGGTTGGATATTGCACCATCGAAACCAGACCAACAATAGAAGGTTTTTTCTATACACTAACGAAACAATGGCTCCAAGAGAACCATATAAGAAACAATCAAATCATAATCCTAAAGAGAAGGATTATCCCTCTATTTATCATTCCTTCGGACCTTCTAGATCTTTCCCCTTTTTGACCGAATCAAACCTTTACTTCATTTTCCCTTGAACTCCATTTAAACAAAATTATTTATTTTATTTAATGGAATTTTTAGGATTTGTCATTCTTTTTACCTAGTGACAACAAATAAACCTCCTTGACTCCCTTTTTCCTTGTTGACTATAGCCTACAAGAGTCTCGTATAGGCTATTGAGTCATCCTCCATAACAATCAATTGTAAGGGGACATCACATTAAACTAAGTTTGGATTTTAAATCTTAAGTAACTACTAAATCTATTCATTCAGGTCATTATATTCATGTCGGTGGAATAAATAAATGTGATGCCATATATTTTTTTTTGAATAATCTTGTAACCAGATTTGTAACAAAATTTACAATTATCAGCATTTCACTATGAAATCTTTGTTATATCTCAAATTATTCAATTAGTTAGATGTCTCCCTTCTCTCCCAACCTCTTTTTTACAACTCTACATTTGTTATCTCCTAATATGTTTTAGGAGTTTCCTCTTATGTATATACCTAGAGAGGCTATCTCTATAACTCTCTATAAATCACATAGATGGTTGTGCATACAATCATAACCCATATCTACACTTCTTGGTAGACCATCCATGAACAGAGTTCCATCATTGTCTTCTCCCTCTCTTTAAGAATAATATGGACTCTATTTAACCATAGATTGATTCAATATCATCGTGTGGGGTTGGATGCATGCATAACGAATGAAAATTCATAGCTTAACCAATCCAATGACATATACGTGTATACAATGTGAAGTGGATTAATCAACTTTTTCAGATGAGGCCAATTTTGGCCCTTTTTAAAGCATTGATAACATTGCAGCTGTTTTGATTGTAAATTCATGGTCATGATAATTATATGTTTTGATTACAAATTCTTGGACATGGTAATGATATACATTAAATGTTTGGTCCCAAATATTTGTAAATTCAATTATCAACATGGTTATCATTGACTAAAAAATTATCACGAACCATTCATTGATCTCTTTCTTTGTTATAAATGTTTTTGTTAATTAGCGATTCCAATAATGGATAGTTTTTCCTTTTCCTTCCATATCTCTCAATTTATCAAAATTTATTAGTGATTTTGTTTTAGATTAAGTGAGGAATAGATACATGAATGTAATACACACATGCATATGTGTGTGTGTGTGTGTGTGTGTGTGTGTGAAAATAAAAATCACAAAATTCAAACAGAGTAGAAAACATTTAATACTTACAAAATATGCACAAAATAGATTAAGTTATGATGAATATTAATGAAATATAATACACCTAAAATTAAACAAATATTGTATAAAACCAAAATAATGGAAGTTGAGTCACTGTATAGTAATTTGTTAAGCTTTCTAACTATTAAATTTATTAATTATGTGTGATAATCTTTGTGGCATAAGAAAAACCTGCATGCTCATGAATTTTTAAGTTGTTGGCTCTTAAAATTCTTTAATTTTATCTTTCTTTTACATAATTATTTCAATTTTCATAAATAATTAACACACAACATTCTAATTTGAGAAGTTAATGTTAAGATTAGATCTATATAGACATATTTTTTATTTAACACGTCTCCTTTTAATTGTATTAATGATTTATTTTATAAAATAAACGATAATTGGTTGAGGATTTGTTTCAAACAAGTGGCTTCCATTATTTGGTGGTTAAAGTATATTGTTTATTGTTATTATGAATATATTTCAAGTAATTTTGATAATTAATACCCCACCACTTCATCCACAAGAGAAGATTTAAGAACATAGTATAATGCAATATAGGTATTTGTATAAGCATATTCAATATGTCAACATGCAATGTGGTAATTCAAACTTATTCATGAATTTGAATCTATGAATTTGAAATTATCGCTTTCTTGTATGTTTTTGGGTAAATTCTTTCATGAAATATAATTACATAATTCTTTCTAAGCTCACATAAAATAAATCATAATTACCAAGTTACGTGAACTCTAATGTCATATTGTTTGTTTTATTGGCTTTGGAAAATTGTGGCTATGATCATATTTTCCTAGTTTTGCATAGTCACACATGTTTTTTTCAACTCCTTTAAAAATAATCAAATCAAATAGTGCAACATACCACTTTTGCAATGTTTGGTGAATTATACCAGTAATATCATTCAATTCAAGTATAAATTGTCAAAAATTCATAATATTTAACCTTGAATTTATTATAAGATGAATTTGATAAATTGCTATAAAAATACATATATATTTTTGGAAAATGATTCTATGAAATAAAAATAATAACCAAATTATTTTAGTAATATCTCTACCTCATCTTTCATTTAAAAAAATATGATTTTGTAATGTAATAAGTATTAAGTATAAGCCATCTAATACCTTAACATCATTTGAAGATAATAAATGACTCTAATTTAGTCACGAAGCAATGTAAATATTTTAGGAAACCAAACAAAATTTCCATGGTGAAAATGGAGTATGAAATATTGACTTTGTTGTTGGGTCAAACATACAATCAAAAGTAAAGAAATGAAATGGACAGTAAAGTGCCACTTACACCTTCTTTTCCCTTCTACCACAACCATATATAGGGACTCACTCCCTCACCTTCCAACATGCCACATTTCATGACCCCACAGGAAGCATGTTTAGATCTTGCGAGAGTTCACCTTTTGAGGTCACGCAACACCACAACAACTCTTAATTCATTGCTTGGAACACTAAGAATACCTTTTTCATACTATGTCTCTTAACCTAGAGAATACCCATACTCTGTTCTAGGCTATTGAAAAGTCACACTCCTACTCTAGTGCAACTGTTGTATACATACACAATTGTTAACAGTTTAACACTTAGTCATATATAAGCATACACCTATGAACATGAGAAAAAAAGAGGGAAACTATAAAACACATGAAAGAAATAGAGAGAAATAGTGTGGGTGACACGAACTGTGCCTAACACCCGACTAAGTAATTGTTATTGTGAAACAATTACAATATGAGCACTATAGGATTTGTTTACAAATTTGGTAGAGTGAACCAACTCACCTCACCTCACCAAGACACTCATACACATATTTATCACACCAATACTTTTTTTCACGACCATATTCACAACCTCATGTGGTTCAGCTCATATGTTCCTACAACCACAAACTTATTGTCCCTTCGTTGCCACATAATTTCACCAAGATAACACATATTTCTATTTTTCCTCACACATACCTCCAAAAGACTTGCATTTCCATACTTCCCTAAAACCTCCCATAGGGTCCGACTCTTTCATAGTTGTTTTCCATATTGGAAAATCTAACTTATTTCATTTCCTTAAAATTCCCTCATACTTGTTCTCCAAATCTCTTGCCAATATCTATGTATTCCTTTGGTTGTGCACCATTTCTCTTATAGGAAATATAAGGGTCACTTGTCTAAAATGTCATGTCTGTTGGGTGTGTTGTGCCCCTTCGTGAAACCATACAAAATTGACTTTTCACACCCCTCTTTTGACCTGGTTCACCCATCGAAGCTCGCGTTCCCATCAACAGTTGTGTCTCTTGGACCAGTGTGGCCCATCCTTGGGTGTGAGACCCTTTCCCTGTGTTTTCTTTCATGTTGGTCATCGTGACTCCACTTGGGTGTGTCAATTGGGTCATCCAACCTCTCTAATGCACCCATGTTGTTGAGGGTAGATGGGCCCACTCCTTGAATGTTATCCCAATTTGTCCCACCCTTGCAAAAATGCATCCCAAGTCTCTATCAATATTTCTAAGGAAAGTAAGTCATGTGTCCCCTTGGTGTTGTATGTCACCATTGTGCTCCCAAGGTGCTCCTACTAACACCCAAATGTATTTGTTTTCCCAACCAATCACTTCCTCCTTATTTTCTTTGTCAATTCCTTCATTGAATCTACCCAAGGAGTGTGTTCTCTTAGTAGGTGTCATGGGAGTCCTTACATCCTCCCCCACTCCAATGTTTTGTTGTCCTCGACAACATCCATTAATTTCCATGGTGTCTCTACCCTATATTTGGATATCATCACCACTCAACAACTATTATCTCCTCAATTGTTGACATCAAGGAAAAATCTCCTTAGGATATTATATGATTCTATGAAGTGTCACTTCCCTCTAACTTACTATTTATTCCATACATTGGTTCCTCTTCCCATGATTTGATGTGTTGGATCCCCTTGTGACTTTAGTTGATTAGGTAACTACTCTAGTTTTCATGCCTCTATCTTAAGAACTCACATATTCACATTCAAACATACTCTGTGTTGACTATCCTGAAGGTTATATGTGTTGGTTCAAGATTGAACCCAACACTTTTCACCATGTCTTCCCTCAATAAATTATGAGTCACCCCACTTTCAACCATGTCTATCATTGACTTCCTATTTATTTCATCCTACACATAACAAAGTTTTGTCTAATATTTCTATTGGATCTCCATGGATTCACCCTCCATGACAACTTTCAATACCTGCAAAACTCTAACAAATAGGTTTTCTACCTTCTCCAAATAATTCAACTTATTTTTCAAGGGAAAACTCTTCACATAGTGCTCCTTGGAACAAATCCAACATGAAAACAACTACTTCTCTTTCACTGCATCCATTTTCTTGGAATTGTATTTGTTTCCCTTGGATGTCTTCATAATTTGTTTTTACTTCCTCTTCCCCTTCCCTTGCCACTTCTTCTCACTTTGGGCATCCTCATTTTTCATAGGACCTGTCTTGGGTTCACCAAAAAAGTAAAAAAAAAAATCCATTGCGGTGATTGGTGCTACAAGAGTCTACACGTTTTGACATTGCAACTCACTCTATCCCCATGGTTGCAGACCATTCATGAAGTGTTAAATTTTGAATTCTTTTTACATATTTTTTATCTTCAACATGATCCTCATGAACTCCTTGATGTAGGATTGGATCTTACCAATGTGTTTGAGATCCAACAAATAATTCCTTCTGATCCATGCTTCATTCCCTAGACCAAACTATGCCTTTATCTCTGCCTAGTTTTCAATCTTCTCAACGATTCTCCCAGCTGCTCATTCTTCCACCTGGTTAATCCACCATATCTTAGTGGTTACTATCAAGAAAATCACTCCAAAACTCACCTTGGATTCATTCGATATTTCCTTCAACTCCTCCAAGTACTACTCAATGTCCCAAAAACTGTTGCCAAGTAACATAGTGTTGTGAGTTTTTTCATATGTATCGGGATCCTTTATATTAATCCTCATCGTCATGACAAGATAACTCTATCTGTTAGCCACATATTGTTTTATAAATGTGATGGTTTCATCTTGGTTCTTCAACCTCTGTGGTTGCGACAAGTGTGTCCTTCGATGCCTTGATTTTATTCTAAATTTCATTGGTTAAGGTGTCATACATAACATATGTAGTTATCTAACACTCCTGAATGATTTCAATAAGTCCATGATTCATCTTTATCATCTTAGTCTCCATCTAATCAATCTTCTCACCATGCTGGCACATTGCATCTGTCATCTGTTTGAAAACAATCTCCAATACAATGATTTGGTCCTTGACTTTTCCCGTCTTGGGCTCCCTCTCAGTGTCACATCCATATGCATATGACCTATCCATCAATGGTCCTCCAAGTATCTTCACTTTACTTGCAAAATGGTTCATCTGAGGCACCCAAGAGTTCATCTCAATACTTCAAAATTATATTATCAACTCTATGGTTACTTCTATGATTGGGTCTAGTACAAGTTTTGAGTTTGTCCTCCTTTCCTAACATCTCAGTTCACCCTAAGAAATTTTCACTTGGCCTAACCCAGGTGTGTTCTCAAGTCTACGCATAAGTCATGGATTCATTTGCAACTAGACCCTTCACTTCCATCACAAAAAACTAATCTCCGTTTAGGTTGTCTCTATGATGGGTCAATATGTTGAACCCTCACCAAGCATGCACCCAATTATCTCACTCAACAATTGTTCCCCTCCCCACAACTATTTTGACTATAGTAGTTGTGAAGAGCCAAATATACTATGATACCACCTATCACAACCGCACATGATTCTTGTTTAGATCTTTTGATCGTTCACCTCCTGAGGGAATGCAATTCCATGATGATTCTTACTTGGTTTCTTGGCACACCAAAAATGCTACATCGAGACTATGCCTCTTCACCTAGAGCATACCCATACTCCATTCTAGGCTACCAATGAGTCACACTCCTACTCTAGTGCAACTCTTGTATACTTAGACAATTATTATTAGTTTAACACTTAGTCATATTTAAGAATGAATCCATGAACATGAGAAACCAAGAGAAAAACTGCAAAACAAATGAAAGAAAAACGTAGAAATAGTGAAGGCGGAGGAAATTGTGCCTAAAAATCAACTTTAACTCATTTTTATTGCAAAATCTTTAGAATATTAGCACTATAATCTTGTTTTACAAATTCGGCAGAGTCACACGAATTTCCTCAACTCAACAACACACTCATACACAAATTTTTCACACCCATACTTTATGTTGGAAGTGTCTCTACAACCTCTTGTGGTTCACCTCAGATGTTCCCAAAACCACAAACTTGTTTTCCCTTCATTACTATAGACTTCCACTGAGATAACATAGATATTTTATTCTTTCTCATACATGCCTCCAATAGACCTTCATTTCCATACTTCCCCAAAACCTCCTAGATCATCCCACTCTTTGCTACTTGTATGCCATCTTTGCAACTCTACCTTAGTTCATTGCATCATACATGCCTTAGAATTGTTCTCCAAATCTCTTTCCAATCTTTACTCCGTCCTTTGGTTGTGTGCCCTTGATCTTATAGGAAATACAAGGGTAAATTGTGTGAAATGTCATGTATCTTGGGTGTGTTGTGACCCCTCATGAACACACACACAACTGACTCCTCACCCCCATATATGGACCCGGTTAACCCATCGAAGCTCTCATGCCTATGAATCATCATGTCTCTTGAACCAACATTCCCCATCCTTGGGGATTTTCCCCTTGCCTTGTGTGTTCTCTTGTGCCAATCTTTATGAATCCTTGTGGGTGTGTCAATGGGGTTACCAACCTCTCCGGTGCACCCATCTTGTTGAGGGAAGAGAGGTGCACTCCTTGGGCATGCTCCCAAGTTTTCCTTCCCTTAACCAAATTCATCTTGATCCTCTATCTTTATAAGGAAAGTAAGGTGTGTTCCCCATTGGTGATGCATGTGTAGCATCCCCAGATCCTTGTTGGGCAATGCCACACAAAATTATCAAATCGTGATACCATTTTAATTATATGATAATGATTTGAAAAAGAATACATTACTGCAACATAATAAAAGGTATATATATATATATATATATACAACATATATAGCAAAAACCCATGAAAATAAATGCATGAATATTAACACAACACATAAACTAACACACAATAAACACATATCTTTAGTAAGCATAACACCAACTGCATGTAGACCCTCCATTTTCTTCCCAACCTTAGACCATACTTCTCATAATTCTCAACATTGGCTCACCCTGGAGTTGGGGCTGAAACGCCACTTGGGTACATGAATCCTAACTAGGATAATGTCTCTCAAAGAATAAGAAACTCAGACTCAGGTTCCAACTCAAGAAAACAACCTATAATCCCTCATTCCCCACATGTGTGTCCCACCTATTATCACCTTGTAATTTCCTAGGCTGAGGAGGAAATCAACAGGGGTAACCACAAAACCACATCGGGTCCTAGATCTACCCCTCCAAGACTCAAAGAGGGATCTCTTTGTATGATATAAATTTATTTGGATTTGGATATTAGGATAGTTATGCAGAATAGTATTTGTTTTTGAGTTTTTGGTTGAGTCAACAAAAAGATCCATTGAGAAAAATGGAGTCAGATCATGAACTTTAATGGTTTTCAGTTTAACACAGGCTGACAACCTCCCTCAAACATTGAGGCAAAATAGTCACCTTTCTCAGCAGGTATAAAATGATGTGAAGGTAGTCTGAAAAAGAATAGAGACCATTGTAATAAGGGGAATCTGAAAAAGGATGAATCTCTTATGGCATCTTTAGAAGAAATAAAACAAGAGGTAGGCCACCAAACAAAGAATCTAACCAACGATGAATCCTGGAAGGAAAATGATAGACACATAAAAATATTCAACTACGTAAGGGGCACACAACCATGGGTGAATATCTACATGTAGTTGTAGAAGAATCAACATAGAAATCCGATGGTTGAAACAAAGCATCTAACTATGGACGAATTTTGTAACATAACATAAAAATACATGACAAGCATATTCTATGGTGAAAGAAGCACCAAAGGATGAATTCCAATCACATTGCTCTTAGAAATACGTTGTAAGATAAATAAATAAACAAATAAGAGACATTGTTGAGCATAATTGCCATGATGAATCTCAATCCATAAGTAGGTTTGATGTGTTAAATTCACGAAGAAATGAACATGGTCTTTATTACACCTATTGGGATTTCCCTACAGCCAAAATTTACAGGGCCAAGGGAGCCTCTTTCACACAGGTCGAACCTATCCCTTCTTTCAAAACATGAAGTATATATACCCATTATTACAATGATCATTTCATTAAATGATTATGATTTCATTCAATCAAATCTAAACTAACAATATTGCACTGCAGAAAAATTGGGATTTTGCCAGCACTGCACGGATTTCTTTAACTGTGTGTCAATTATCAGTTACTGGTAATAGATTTTTCATGGCCTTTGATGATGATGTGGCCTCCCTTGAGTGGATTTCAAATCTTTATATCAGGAGATGATAGGATTTCGTGGAGATCCAATCGACTGTTTCTTTCGCTATATGTCATCCTGTGGAAAACTTTGCCTCCTTAAATGATGCGAAATAGGGTCCCAATGAGTCTTCGATTCTCCTAATATGAGAATTTTGAGTAAAAACCAGGGGATTTTTTTGTAGATGAGCCTATTATTAACAAAAACCTCTTTAGTTTTTTCCTAATTTGTCTCCATATCACTGAAATAGCTTCCGCAAAATCATGACTAAAACAGGAAAAAACAGAAAACTAAGAAAAGGGGATGAAAGATGGCTTCTATTATCCCTTCTTGTGACACCTGTGAAAAATATGGAAGAGGTTTTTGTTATTTATCTTGTTTTGAACAAAAACCTCTCTCTATTTTTAAAAATTCATTTTGATTTTCCTGGAATCATCCTCGGAAATAAAAACAAGTCGAACTAGCAAAAAAGGCAATTTTTTCATTTTTTGGAAGGGCGGTTTTAGAGGGCCGAGTTCTTTAATCTGACACCCCTGAGGTGGTAAGTGGTATTTGGAGGGGGGGTCCGTGTTCACCATGAGGTGACACTTTGTTGGGTATGTGTTATATTCTTTGCACGAGAAAAAAAAAATTTGGGCCGACATATTTTCGCCGGTTTCGGGCCGACATATTATCGTCGGGCTAACATATTTCCGGGCCGACATATTTCTGGGACGACATATTTCCGGGACCACATGATATTAGGTGGTTTTCGGCACATGGTTTTTGCCGATGGTTTTCTATTTCCGGTTAAGGAATTAGGGTTTT
>JZKD02S1679946.1:44002-59778 GCA_000966675.3 Picea glauca
ATGTAAGCAGTTAAGTGATAAGATCGCCCAGACATATGAATGCCTTGCCGAGGATCCAGAGTTGAAGAAGCTAGAAACCCAATTACAGGATGCGTAACAACAAGCATTTTCAATGCAGGCACAGATGAAGCTTCTTAGCATAGTGAAAAGAATGAAGAGATCACAGGAGAAGTGCATAGTACAACAATATATCACTTCCCTCCAGGGTAATATAATGGAAGTAACGCAGAAACTACAACCTCTGCAAGACGAATCTTGCAAGGTGTTCGAAGAGATAACAGCACCTGGAAGGGCCTGTTATAAAGAATATGATCCAAGAGCTCACTGAGAAGGAGGCTTAGGCAAAGAATCAAGTCGAGGTAGCTCGAGTTAAGGCTGAGGCCTTCGAAGCAGCATTGTCTAGACTTGAGTGAATTGGGATGAGTCACAAATGAGTGTTGGGCGCCTGTTGGACCTTGACCATGTTTTGGGAAACTTTGGTTAGATTTGGACCACTTTTGGACTTTGAGACGATGGCCAAATATGGAGCAACTAGGCAGAGCTGAGATCACAGATCTCACCCATTGTTTGAGGGCTATGTGGACCCAGTAAGGGGTCCTCTAGGGTTTTTGTAATGGGTTTATGGGATGTCTGCCCATGGGGTTTTCCCATGTTTAGGCCTTATTGTAAGGGTTTGTAAAAGCATAAATGAAGGAATGTATTGTAGAAGTAAAAATAAGGGGGGGAAATATAGTTCTATGTGACCAAATTTTCTTTGTACAAAGGAATATGTGTGTGTTAAGTCTTTGTGCTCGATAGAGAGTAAACTCTGTGCCTTGACATAGTTTTGGAATGAGGATCTAGTGTTGAGTGCAAAGATCTCTTGTCTAGTGCGAAGCTCTAATCTATGTCTTAGTGCATAGGATTAACTGAATGTAAGAGATTGACAAATAATAAAGAGGCGAAGCGGTTGGTGGACGTAGCTCGACAATGGGGTGAACCACATATATCTGGTGTTCCATTGTTTTCTTTGTGCAATGTTACTACTGTTATATTTTTCTTATTTCTTAGAGTAGATGTGTAATGGATATGTATGTGTTGCTTAAATGCGTTGCTTATGTTAAATTACTAGATCTGATCCACAGTGCTAAGTGCTAAGTGTTTAGGGTGCACAATTTTTTGTTATTACTATGCTAGATCTATCTTAGATTATGTTCTATGAGGTTAATAAGGTAAATAAAATAATTCATGTCACTTCCTAAGAATTAAAAAAACATTTTGTGAAGTGTTGGTATCACAGATCTGTGTCCCAGCTTGATTACAGACACCTGCATCCTATAACCCCCTCGGCTTCTACCTCGGGTGAGACTTCACCCACTTCACAGGTGTTACCGAAAGGGCTGGTAGTCATGCTTTTGTTGGTGTCCTTTTAAGCGTTGAACCCTGGGTGTGCCCCTGTGCCAACAAGTTCCTTTAAATAATCCTCCACCAACTTCCTAATTTTCACTCGGTTGTGGAATTTTCTCTTCATTCCTTTTCAAACTAGATTCTCCTTGATTAGCAATGTTTATATTATCCATCTTCATTTATGTTTTTCTGAGGATAATATCAGGGCAAGGTCCATTTCAATCATGATTCCCTCCATCTCCATTCCTTTGATCATTGCTTCATCCAAATTATCAATTTTAGAATCTCTAATAGCAAACTTTTCATTGAGTGGCATGGTATTTTTATAGCAACCAAGTATTACTGGATCATTAGGCCTTTTGTCTTCAGGGATCTTATTTAGTGTTTTACTGAACATGGGATTAAAATCTCTTATCCTTTCATTTTTATTGAGACAAATTTGAGTGAAGTTAGTAAGAAGAGTATGATATGCAACTAGAGGAGTGAACATGTTCAAGATCATCAAATAAACCGATTGATCTTGTGGGTAATGATGTATACCACTCAAAATCTTGTCCCGAAATTTTTTGGAGAAATAAACTTATCATCACATCATCATTTTCAACAAGATGGACATAAAAAGAATCTAAAAAGAAATCAACATCTCTCTTAGCATCAATTGTTCCATCTCCGGAAAATGTTTTCAAGCTACCTTTAGGGAGAATAGGGAGCTCATTTTGTTTGCCTCATGGGTCAAGGGGAGAGTCCCTTATCCTTCTTAGGTTCCTATAACTTTGTCTTTATTCTTGTCTCCTTTACTCTCTCCTTTATTCATTTGATTCCTCATGTCTTTCCTCTCATCTTTCTTCATGTGGTTCTTCACATATTTCTTCTCTTTCATCCATGTCTGGAATCTTCTTCTTTTCTTCAAGAGTGCACTTTTCAATTTCTGATGTACATGGTCACTTACTTTTGCTTCTAGTGATTGGTTCTCTGTATCTTTCCAGATTCATTTATTTCCTTGTTCTTGAGCTCGTCTTTCTTTTCTTCGGTCTTGTCATTCATTTCTTCTTTGTCTTTGGAGAATTTCTCTTTCTTCTTCTTGAACTAGTCTTTCCCAAGATCTTTCTAGTTCTTCTCCATTTCGAGTAGTTGTTATTACAAGGTTATATAAATGATGAAGAATACTTCATTGGTTATTCAATCCAATCTCTAGATGGGGTTGGTTAGCCTAATGTAAATTCATATAATTTTAATGTTCTAAAACCAAATCTAAATCTTCAAGTTTGTTCCCTGGTATGGCTGCAAAAAATGTTGACGCTTGAATCCATCTATACCGAAACGACAACCTCACAATGATATGAATCCCCCTATGTTTTTAGAGAGGTGGTACTCCTCTTTTTCTTCTGATATTTTTGTAGTTATCAAATCAAGAATATAAGACCATGATATAGACCAATCTTTAATGCTCAATAGAAATCAAAAGTGTTGAAAAGTAAAGAGTATTTATAAAAGAGAATTCTTGAGAAATGGACAAGGAATATCACACACCACACATTAGTTCATGATACATAAAAATATCCTCACATCCATCATAGTAAAAATAAATATTATGATCACATCAAAATAAAAGAAGATGGCCCTTTTGGACAAGAGAAATTTTATAGAATAGTACTTATAGATCTCAAAAGAATATTATGATAGACCAATTTCAAATACTTTATACTCAAGACTAAGAGTTATAAAATACAGTCAAAATTGATCCTGGATTAGTTTTTTGGGATTTCTCAAAATAATAATGTATGTTATAGTGCATTTAAATTAAAGGTGTTTGTCCAAAGAACTAGGATTGGGGCTCCCACAAACCATAAGGAAAACATATAAAATAAAGTGGGAAATAGAAAGAAGAACATGGGTGGATGTTGAACAACATAATCTAGAAAGAGGACAAAAAGAAGATTATCCCAATTCATTTATACTTTTCTCGTTAAAGAAGAAGAATGGTTGGATGAAAACTGATAAAGGAAGAAATATGTGATCAACATGGACTTACTATGATGGTATCTCTCCATTTCATTTGCTTGTTTTTTTTTTCTTTTGTACCCTTGTTGCGGTTTGATTACCGGTCATAACTGCTTCTGTTGGTATTTCAAAAATCTTGGAAATTGAGTTGTTTAACCATTCTTGAATAAAATACCTTAATGGGGAAATAGTTACTTCTTGTTTTACTTTAACATTAAACAACTCATTTTCTATTTCTCTAAGATTGATAGATGCATTTTACAGTGCATTCTCAATATCTTCATTTTTATTGGTGTACTTGACAAGCTAGTTGTGAATATCATCATGTGTGAATTCAATCATGCTATCAAAATTCTCAGCTAATGCCCTTTTTAATTCTTCAACTTTCCCTTCGAAATGTCGTCGAGTCATGAGAATTGATTTTGAGATATATTTAGGCTCTGGGACTTCAAGCGTAGTGACAAAGATATATAAATCAAGAATTTTTTAGTATGCTTATTTATTCCTTCTTTATAAATCAACCAATTGGGTTGAGAGACCTTTCAATACATTGATTCTTTCAATCCAACATGACTTTAGTTGTTTTATGCGACTTGGATAAGGTCAATTTTCTTTCTTTCTGAATTTCTCTGTCATTTCCGAAGCCTTCATAGCAAACATCACAACTCCATCTATATAAAAAAAATTATCATTTTTCAAATATGTATTCAAATACTCCCTCGTATTCTAAATTCTCAAACCAAGAGAGGAAAATCTATTTTTCATATCTGATAACTCTAAAATCAATGACATTCTTTTCTTAATATTTTCTTTAATAAAATATCGAGTGACAATGACCAAATTCTAAATTCCCTTGAATCTATCACTTCAATCTAGGGTTTCTTGAAAAAAAATTCTCGGATGAATCATGGTAAAAGGGGAAGCCATAATAGGTGGATGCATGATGGTTTCTTCCAATTATTTAATTTTCTCTAACAACTAAGCATTTTCTTCCTCTATATTTGCAATTGAAACATCAAGCACATACCCTATAACTTTATGAATAGATGACAATATAGAAGGACACATATTTTGTGTATCAATGGTGGACCACAACTTCCTTCTTTTACTCTTTCGTATTTCTTTTAAAGACCAACTTCTTAGATTCCCTATCAAAAGAAACATTTTTTTATAGAAACCGTCTCTCCATCATAAAATGCCTCCTCCTGGATCATGAAGGTATAAACATGTTGTACATTTTATGTAGTCATTACTTCTACATCTGGGAAACTAATAATTTCAATATCCACATCCAAGTCCATATTATCCAATAACAAATCATTTTTTGGTGCATGTTGTTGAGGGAAATATATGAACTAATCTTACTCAAGCATCTTCAGATTCTGCCTGGCTAAAGAAAAATAGACAAGAATATCACCTTATATTTATAGCCATCAAATTTAATAGCCTAACTCACAAGTATTGATTACAAGTTCTTAGGACGGTTTTTACAAATAAAATCTTGCTGAAAATTTCACTATTTATGTGTTTTTCTGAACATAATAGATGCTGAAATAAATATAGAGACATAAGAAAAGACATCAAGTTGATAATCAAGACAGACGAGACATAAAGAAATCCTTTATTTCATTACAATTCATCAAAGATTCATTCTCTTTACAAAATTTCATAAAGAATTTTTGGACCAAAGTCACACTTAGACGTCCTCAATGAAACATACAAAAGGACCCTTGATAGAAAATAAAAAAGATGAACTCTAAAAGCTGGATCAAATTGCCATAGATTGTTTCCCACTTGACTCTTCACAATAGCCTTTGTCAATCATGAAAAATAATTCACAAACATACAAGTCTACACAGACTATCAAAGATAGATCCACACCTTTGAAGAACAAGTGCCTGAATGATGTAATTCAGCCCTGAATCTTGTTGTCTATGATAAGACCCTGCTATCATAAAAAATAATTAGGCTTGTGATAAATTAACAAATGAATGAAAATTGAACTATCTCAACATAAACTCAAAGAGAAAACCTTAGTATGCTTCTCCTTCTATTCTCCCCTAGTTCCTCCCTTTCCTTTTTTTCTTTAAGAAATTTAGAATTGGTTGAAGTAGTTGAGCTACTTCATTAGTTAAGCTAACTAAAAACTCAACCAACTTTTTAGTTAGGGGGTAAAGTAATAAATCATAATAAGGGTTTTAAATAATAATAACTAGCAGATAGGACCCCTTCTGACTCCCCTTTAGCTCTTAAAGATCATAACATAACTAGTTAAATAAACAAAAACATCCCTCCTTGTGACTCCCATCATCACATTCATGTTTGAAAATTTAACTCATTGATATTTGAAGTTATTTTCAAAAATATATTACTCATATATCCAAAAAAAAGCCATGTTGTCCTAAAATTCAGAAGTCCATTATTCTTCAACAATAAATAAAACTTAAAATCCATATTTTCCAATCAGTGAGGCAATGTTTCCCTTGTTGCTGCTATCGCCTTTTAATATCTCTAAATTTTCCTTAGGTTGTGTGCAGCCTTTAGGCTTAATCTTGTTGATCACATGAGAGCAATTTTCCTTCAAATGCATGTAGGATGACATAGATTTATTATAATCATTTGAAGGTGAGAAAGGGGAAGTAGTGACTTTCCCTTTGTCAGGGTCATGGTTGGCTTTGGTTTTCAACCTTTTGTTTGAAAAGCTCATTCCTGTATGCATAATTGATTAGCAAGTAGTTTCTTTAGAAACGATACATGGCAACTCTTTTAAAAACATTAATTTTGTTTTGTCTTAGTAACATATTAGACTCATGCAATCCAATCCATACAATTTTTTAGTAGTCATTTATGAGAAAGGGGTGAATAAGGATTATGGGATATTCGAGGGGTTTGTATTGAGCGGAAAAAATTGTTAAAATGAGGGGGAAAAAGAACATGGTTACTTCTCATCGACAAAAAACAATTAACTGAAATGTAAACCAAAGAACATAACATTGTAATCCATCCTCATGAGCTTAAACTGTCATAATACAGAGATCCTCTTAACTATAATTAAATTTCATGAACATGGAGTGATTAGTGAATATGGGAAGGAAAGGCGATTTTAATTAATGAAAAGTGAAATAATGGAAAGGAAAGAGAGCGGATATTGTTCATAAAGTTAATTAAGTAATCCATAAAACCATTATGTATTTAATGCAAACGTTTCAACACTAACCAAATAATTTTCGTGATCAATTAAACAATCACTGTGTGTAATTTAACCATTACTAAGTGTTAAACTTGCTCACTGTTCGCATTGAAATTATTAATAATTTTAATTAATCACAGTGTAATCATACTCCAAATAATATGCATTTCAAAAACCTGTATAAAAAAATTGTGTCCTCTCACTTCTTCTTTTAAAAATTTAAACAATCCCAAAGAACACACAACCATTTGTATCGACTTTGTTCAACATCCAATCCATCAACCATCATCATAAATTAAACCTTTCAATAAAACACAGACACAAGTTCTTGTAAAATCGTGCCCGATTCCATTCCTCTAACTAATTTAACATTTGAATTGAAACAAGACCATAATGTTATATAACCTGTGCCCATCTTTGATGGTGTAATCACTGATACGATGCACGATAACCATAAAACATACACAATAGACAATCAGGTCACAAATTTCAATTATTTATATTGCAATGATCATGATCGAGCAATTTAAACACACAGTAACAACAACCATAATTTAAATTCATAATACGCTATAGAAAACATACATCTCAACGCATAGTGCAAGAAAACATACTCCCAATCAAACCATAAAAAGTGTTTGAGTTATCAATCCGACACAATGAGGCAGTAACTGTATTCTTGATTCCATTTCCCAAAATAATCAATTAAAACCATGCTGAGACATCGAATCAACTATCACGATAAACAAATACATTGATTATACACCAAACATCATTTCAAACTTCAACTGTATAATCAACCGATCAATAGAGACGAGCCCATAATCAAACCACTATCAACGATACTCCATAACATTCAACAATATACCTGACTAGAAATAACTAGTTCATTTATCAAATTCAGGCTTGAATAATCAAACGTTTTCTCTGTCGATCAACACAGGGAGAATGGAGCTGACCACCCATATAAGGTGAGAAACCTTCGAGATAATATGGTGGAAATACATCAATGAAATTGTGACTTTAACTATCCAATCCTTTCATCTACAATGAATACACACAACCAACCATTCTAGAGAAATATCACAAGTCTACATAGTTGCTAATCTCAATCAAAGCACAAACCCACACATCACCGAGCAATTATCTATTTCATAACTAGAGCACGCTCATGGATGGCGAAAAAGACATACCTGTAACCAAAACGCCTTAAAAATGCGATCTTGGCTGAGCAGTTCTTCCTTTGCCTGAAAATCGAAGCTTAACCACCACGAAACACAATTGAACAATAGTCAAGATAGGGTGACAACCAGTGGGAGAGGTATGGAGTGACGTGCATTAAATGCATGTTGCTTCCATCCTTCACTCATTAAATTACTTAGTATATGCCAACCAACTCTCCATTAATCCATTCAATTGATCCATGCATCAAAACCAACATCCATTACTTTTCTAATGCGCCACCATATATCACATTAACCAATGTGAAACATACCATAACGAATATCAAACGTGCCTTCAGATGACTCAATATATCACATAGCCATTAACATTGTTAGTTAGGACTAACACCATTCCCTTTAAACTTCATAGTGCAACATCGTTTAACATAGTAGCATAGTTCCTTTCCTTTGGATTTTGTTCATATTGATTTTTGTTTATCAGTTTCTCTTATTTGTTGTTACTAACATGTATCTTTTGCAGATGTCCCAAGTAATAAATGGAGGGGTAAACAACAAAGGTAACAATGGATATCATAAGACATTATGACATGACATTAGAGCCCATAGCATACATTATCCATCATCCATTTGAATAGAACCAACATTTCACCATAAATCATGTAGAGCCCTGTAAGCAATGTCAAACAACAACATAAATATCAAATCAGAACATGATCCTCCAATCCATAGGGGGGTCCCACCTACTAGTATTATATATATAATTAGTTTATAATTAATAGGCTTTAGAAATAATTTGCGGGAGAAATCCTCGTTGCAATTTTATTGTCGACACATGTGTTTCTTCTCCCTCTTGCTTTGAATTGGTCATTTTCCTTTAAATTTTTAACTTGTGGGGGTTCTCCAAGTTCCCCTTAGGAGGATTTCTTTCTTCATCATTCCCTGAGTGATTACACTATATTTTTCTTAGGTGTGATNGTGGCATGGTATTTTTATAGCAACCAAGTATTACTGGATCATTAGGCCTTTTGTCTTCAGGGATCTTATTTAGTGTTTTACTGAACATGGGATTAAAATCTCTTATCCTTTCATTTTTATTGAGACAAATTTGAGTGAAGTTAGTAAGAAGAGTATGATATGCAACTAGAGGAGTGAACATGTTCAAGATCATCAAATAAACCGATTGATCTTGTGGGTAATGATGTATACCACTCAAAATCTTGTCCCGAAATTTTTTGGAGAAATAAACTTATCATCACATCATCATTTTCAACAAGATGGACATAAAAAGAATCTAAAAAGAAATCAACATCTCTCTTAGCATCAATTGTTCCATCTCCGGAAAATGTTTTCAAGCTACCTTTAGGGAGAATAGGGAGCTCATTTTGTTTGCCTCATGGGTCAAGGGGAGAGTCCCTTATCCTTCTTAGGTTCCTATAACTTTGTCTTTATTCTTGTCTCCTTTACTCTCTCCTTTATTCATTTGATTCCTCATGTCTTTCCTCTCATCTTTCTTCATGTGGTTCTTCACATATTTCTTCTCTTTCATCCATGTCTGGAATCTTCTTCTTTTCTTCAAGAGTGCACTTTTCAATTTCTGATGTACATGGTCACTTACTTTTGCTTCTAGTGATTGGTTCTCTGTATCTTTCCAGATTCATTTATTTCCTTGTTCTTGAGCTCGTCTTTCTTTTCTTCGGTCTTGTCATTCATTTCTTCTTTGTCTTTGGAGAATTTCTCTTTCTTCTTCTTGAACTAGTCTTTCCCAAGATCTTTCTAGTTCTTCTCCATTTCGAGTAGTTGTTATTACAAGGTTATATAAATGATGAAGAATACTTCATTGGTTATTCAATCCAATCTCTAGATGGGGTTGGTTAGCCTAATGTAAATTCATATAATTTTAATGTTCTAAAACCAAATCTAAATCTTCAAGTTTGTTCCCTGGTATGGCTGCAAAAAATGTTGACGCTTGAATCCATCTATACCGAAACGACAACCTCACAATGATATGAATCCCCCTATGTTTTTAGAGAGGTGGTACTCCTCTTTTTCTTCTGATATTTTTGTAGTTATCAAATCAAGAATATAAGACCATGATATAGACCAATCTTTAATGCTCAATAGAAATCAAAAGTGTTGAAAAGTAAAGAGTATTTATAAAAGAGAATTCTTGAGAAATGGACAAGGAATATCACACACCACACATTAGTTCATGATACATAAAAATATCCTCACATCCATCATAGTAAAAATAAATATTATGATCACATCAAAATAAAAGAAGATGGCCCTTTTGGACAAGAGAAATTTTATAGAATAGTACTTATAGATCTCAAAAGAATATTATGATAGACCAATTTCAAATACTTTATACTCAAGACTAAGAGTTATAAAATACAGTCAAAATTGATCCTGGATTAGTTTTTTGGGATTTCTCAAAATAATAATGTATGTTATAGTGCATTTAAATTAAAGGTGTTTGTCCAAAGAACTAGGATTGGGGCTCCCACAAACCATAAGGAAAACATATAAAATAAAGTGGGAAATAGAAAGAAGAACATGGGTGGATGTTGAACAACATAATCTAGAAAGAGGACAAAAAGAAGATTATCCCAATTCATTTATACTTTTCTCGTTAAAGAAGAAGAATGGTTGGATGAAAACTGATAAAGGAAGAAATATGTGATCAACATGGACTTACTATGATGGTATCTCTCCATTTCATTTGCTTGTTTTTTTTTTCTTTTGTACCCTTGTTGCGGTTTGATTACCGGTCATAACTGCTTCTGTTGGTATTTCAAAAATCTTGGAAATTGAGTTGTTTAACCATTCTTGAATAAAATACCTTAATGGGGAAATAGTTACTTCTTGTTTTACTTTAACATTAAACAACTCATTTTCTATTTCTCTAAGATTGATAGATGCATTTTACAGTGCATTCTCAATATCTTCATTTTTATTGGTGTACTTGACAAGCTAGTTGTGAATATCATCATGTGTGAATTCAATCATGCTATCAAAATTCTCAGCTAATGCCCTTTTTAATTCTTCAACTTTCCCTTCGAAATGTCGTCGAGTCATGAGAATTGATTTTGAGATATATTTAGGCTCTGGGACTTCAAGCGTAGTGACAAAGATATATAAATCAAGAATTTTTTAGTATGCTTATTTATTCCTTCTTTATAAATCAACCAATTGGGTTGAGAGACCTTTCAATACATTGATTCTTTCAATCCAACATGACTTTAGTTGTTTTATGCGACTTGGATAAGGTCAATTTTCTTTCTTTCTGAATTTCTCTGTCATTTCCGAAGCCTTCATAGCAAACATCACAACTCCATCTATATAAAAAAAATTATCATTTTTCAAATATGTATTCAAATACTCCCTCGTATTCTAAATTCTCAAACCAAGAGAGGAAAATCTATTTTTCATATCTGATAACTCTAAAATCAATGACATTCTTTTCTTAATATTTTCTTTAATAAAATATCGAGTGACAATGACCAAATTCTAAATTCCCTTGAATCTATCACTTCAATCTAGGGTTTCTTGAAAAAAAATTCTCGGATGAATCATGGTAAAAGGGGAAGCCATAATAGGTGGATGCATGATGGTTTCTTCCAATTATTTAATTTTCTCTAACAACTAAGCATTTTCTTCCTCTATATTTGCAATTGAAACATCAAGCACATACCCTATAACTTTATGAATAGATGACAATATAGAAGGACACATATTTTGTGTATCAATGGTGGACCACAACTTCCTTCTTTTACTCTTTCGTATTTCTTTTAAAGACCAACTTCTTAGATTCCCTATCAAAAGAAACATTTTTTTATAGAAACCGTCTCTCCATCATAAAATGCCTCCTCCTGGATCATGAAGGTATAAACATGTTGTACATTTTATGTAGTCATTACTTCTACATCTGGGAAACTAATAATTTCAATATCCACATCCAAGTCCATATTATCCAATAACAAATCATTTTTTGGTGCATGTTGTTGACGGAAATATATGAACTAATCTTACTCAGGCATTTTCAGATTCTGCTTGGCTAAAGAAAAATACACAGGAATATCACCTTATATTTATAGCCATCAAAATTAATAGCCTAACTCACAAGTATTGATTAGAAGTTCTTAGGATGGTTTTTACAAATAAAATCTTGTTGAAAATTTCACTATTTATGTGTTTTTCTGAACATAACAGATGCTAAAATAAATATAGAGACATAAGAAAAGACATCAAGTTGATAATCAAGACAGATGAGACATAAAGAAATCCTTTATTTCATTACAATTCATCAAAGAGTCATTCTCTTTACAAAGTTTCATAAAGAATTTTTGGACCAAAGTCACACATAGACGTCCTCGATGAAACATACAAAAGGACCCCTGATAGAAAATAAAAAAGATGAACTCTAAAAGCTGGATCAACTTGCCATAGATTGTTTCCAACTTGACTCTTCACAATAGCCTTTGTCAATCATGAAAAATAATTCACAAACATACAAGTCTACACAGACTATCAAAGATAGATCAACACCTC
This sequence comes from Picea glauca, assembly GCA_000966675.3. Lineage (NCBI taxonomy): Eukaryota > Viridiplantae > Streptophyta > Pinopsida > Pinales > Pinaceae > Picea > Picea glauca. The sequence goes on from JZKD02S1679946.1 coordinate 56,315, forward strand.
TAAAGAACAAGTGCCTGAATGATGTAATTCAGCCCTGAATCTTGTTGTCTACGATAAGACCCTGCTATCATAAAAAATAATTAGGCTTGTGATAAATTAACGAATGAATGAAAATTGAACTATCTCAACATAAACTCAAAGAGAAAACCTTAGTATGCTTCTCCTTCTATTCTTTCCTAGTTCCTCCCTTTCCTTTTTTCCTTTAAGAAATTTAGAATTGGTTGAAGTAGTTGAGCTACTTCATTAGTTAAGTTAACTAAAAACTCAACCAACTTTTTAGTTAGGGGGTAAAGTAATAAATCATAATAAGGGTTTTAAATAATAATAACTAGCAGATAGGACCCCTTCTGACTCCCCTTTATCTCTTAAAGATCATAACATAACTATTTAAATAAACAAAAACATCCCTCCTTGTGACTCCCATCATCACATTCATGTTTGACAATTTATCTCATTGATATTTGAAATTATTTTCAAAAATATATTACTCATATATCCAAAAAAAAAGCATGTTGTCCTAAAATTCAGAAGTCCATTATTCTTCAACAATAAATAAAACTTAAAATCCATATTTTCCAATCAGTGAGGCAATCTTTCCTTTGTTGCTGCTATCACCTTTTAATCTCTCTAAATTTTCCTTAGGTTGTGTGGAGCCTTTAGGCTTAATCTTGTTGATCACATGAGAGCAATTTTCCTTCAAATGCATGCAGGATGACATAGATTTATTATAATCATTTGAAGGTGAGGAAGGGGAAGTAGTGACTTTCCCTTTGTCAGGGTCATGGTTGGCTTTGGTTTTCAACCTTTTGTTTGAAAATCTCATTCATGTATGCATAATTGATTAGCAAGTAGTTTCTTTAGAAACCATACATGACAACTCTTTTAAAAACATTAATTTTTTTTTGTCTTAGTAACATAGTAGACTCATGCAATCCAATCCATACAATTTTTTAGTAGTCATTTATGAGAAAGGGGTGAATAAGGATTATGGGATATTCGAGGGGTTTGTATTGAGCGGAAAAAAATGTTAAAATGAGGGGGAAAAAGAACATGGTTACTTCTCATCAACAAAAAACAATTAACTGAAATGTAAACCAAAGAACATAACATTGTAATCCATCCTCGTGAGCTTAAACTGTCACAATACAGAGATCCTCTTAACTGTAATTAAATTTCAGGAACATGGAGTGAGTAGTGAATATGGGAAGGAAAGGCGATTTTAATTAATGAAAAGTGAAATAATGGAAAGGAAAGAGAGCGGATATTGTTCATAAAGTTAATTAAGTAATCCATAAAACCATTATGTATTTAATGCAAACGTTTCAACACTAACCAAATAATTTTCGTGATCAATTAAACAATCACTGTGTGTAATTTAACCATTACTAAGTGTTAAACTTGCTCACTGTTCGCATTGAAATTATTAATAATTTTAATTAATCACAGTGTAATCATACTCCAAATAATATGCATTTCAAAAACCTGTATAAAAAAATTGTGTCCTCTCACTTCTTCTTTTAAAAATTTAAACAATCCCAAAGAACACACAACCATTTGTATCGACTTTGTTCAACATCCAATCCATCAACCATCATCATAAATTAAACCTTTCAATAAAACACAGACACAAGTTCTTGTAAAATCGTGCCCGATTCCATTCCTCTAACTAATTTAACATTTGAATTGAAACAAGACCATAATGTTATATAACCTGTGCCCATCTTTGATGGTGTAATCACTGATACGATGCACGATAACCATAAAACATACACAATAGACAATCAGGTCACAAATTTCAATTATTTATATTGCAATGATCATGATCGAGCAATTTAAACACACAGTAACAACAACCATAATTTAAATTCATAATACGCTATAGAAAACATACATCTCAACGCATAGTGCAAGAAAACATACTCCCAATCAAACCATAAAAAGTGTTTGAGTTATCAATCCGACACAATGAGGCAGTAACTGTATTCTTGATTCCATTTCCCAAAATAATCAATTAAAACCATGCTGAGACATCGAATCAACTATCACGATAAACAAATACATTGATTATACACCAAACATCATTTCAAACTTCAACTGTATAATCAACCGATCAATAGAGACGAGCCCATAATCAAACCACTATCAACGATACTCCATAACATTCAACAATATACCTGACTAGAAATAACTAGTTCATTTATCAAATTCAGGCTTGAATAATCAAACGTTTTCTCTGTCGATCAACACAGGGAGAATGGAGCTGACCACCCATATAAGGTGAGAAACCTTCGAGATAATATGGTGGAAATACATCAATGAAATTGTGACTTTAACTATCCAATCCTTTCATCTACAATGAATACACACAACCAACCATTCTAGAGAAATATCACAAGTCTACATAGTTGCTAATCTCAATCAAAGCACAAACCCACACATCACCGAGCAATTATCTATTTCATAACTAGAGCACGCTCATGGATGGCGAAAAAGACATACCTGTAACCAAAACGCCTTAAAAATGCGATCTTGGCTGAGCAGTTCTTCCTTTGCCTGAAAATCGAAGCTTAACCACCACGAAACACAATTGAACAATAGTCAAGATAGGGTGACAACCAGTGGGAGAGGTATGGAGTGACGTGCATTAAATGCATGTTGCTTCCATCCTTCACTCATTAAATTACTTAGTATATGCCAACCAACTCTCCATTAATCCATTCAATTGATCCATGCATCAAAACCAACATCCATTACTTTTCTAATGCGCCACCATATATCACATTAACCAATGTGAAACATACCATAACGAATATCAAACGTGCCTTCAGATGACTCAATATATCACATAGCCATTAACATTGTTAGTTAGGACTAACACCATTCCCTTTAAACTTCATAGTGCAACATCGTTTAACATAGTAGCATAGTTCCTTTCCTTTGGATTTTGTTCATATTGATTTTTGTTTATCAGTTTCTCTTATTTGTTGTTACTAACATGTATCTTTTGCAGATGTCCCAAGTAATAAATGGAGGGGTAAACAACAAAGGTAACAATGGATATCATAAGACATTATGACATGACATTAGAGCCCATAGCATACATTATCCATCATCCATTTGAATAGAACCAACATTTCACCATAAATCATGTAGAGCCCTGTAAGCAATGTCAAACAACAACATAAATATCAAATCAGAACATGATCCTCCAATCCATAGGGGGGTCCCACCTACTAGTATTATATATATAATTAGTTTATAATTAATAGGCTTTAGAAATAATTTGCGGGAGAAATCCTCGTTGCAATTTTATTGTCGACACATGTGTTTCTTCTCCCTCTTGCTTTGAATTGGTCATTTTCCTTTAAATTTTTAACTTGTGGGGGTTCTCCAAGTTCCCCTTAGGAGGATTTCTTTCTTCATCATTCCCTGAGTGATTACACTATATTTTTCTTAGGTGTGAT
>JZKD02S1679946.1:70110-86438 GCA_000966675.3 Picea glauca
GTACCTTGGAATGATCAAGTGGAATGATAGTATAAGTCAAAATGTAGGTGATGAAGGGTAAAATAATAGCAAAAAGTATGGGCAAAAAGGGTACAATATGTGGTCCTAACACCCTTATGTTTCTCTTCTTTTCAATTTTTGAGAGAAAACTGTAAGCAAGTTGTTAGTAGTAGGGAAGGAGAATGTTTTGATCAATCAGTTGAAGATGCCATTGATGATATGGAGGTTGTTCTAAACCCATAATTGCATCCCTTGACCTACATTGATTTTCAAATTCGAGATGAAATCTTAGAGCCTGAGACAAATTATGAGTTAATCCAAAATAACTCTGTACCTTTAAGATTTAATTCATTTCAGTTTTTGAAAAATAATATTGAGTATGTGCTAAAGGATAAACACAGAAAAAATAAAGAAGTTTTAGTGGAACCAATGTAGCAGTCATCTCAATTTCTACAGGATCGAATATCTGATGTGTTGGATGACTTGTGTTGTCAAAATAACTTTCCATCATCCAACTATGGGCTGAAAAGTTGTTATCATATTGACATGATCAGGCAGTCAACTTCATTTTGTTTTTCATCATAAGTCTCATTACAAAGACCATCAGAGCATCTGCATCCATATCAAGAATTTTTTGAGGATCTAGATAGCATAGACATAGTGCTAGATCATGTTGTTGACTTGGTTGAATTTACAAATCAAGGAACAGGTCAGTTCTACCTTGATCCTATAGCTACCTATATGGATAAATTTTTCATTGCAGAGCCCCAATATATATCTGGAATTACTTTTGTTCTTCATAATTGTCGAGGTCTCTGTTGTAAAGATTGGGATAGAAAGTAATTCATGATTCATATGCAAGTTCTATTTCTGATATTGATTGAAAATATGAAAGAACTAAGTCATTGGAGTAGTTGCTTGACTGGCTGCACTGGCATTATTGTATCATTTAGAACAAAAGAATTATTACTAGTGTAGGGTAGGTAGAAGTTTTGAATAAGCTGAGTCATTTGAACATCTTTTTTAGTATTGTATGGTTTCCAATAGAGTTTGCAGTTGATGATATCTAGTTCAATGTTCAGTCAAATATGAGCCAATTCGAAAATTGTAACTGCAGTGACTCTATGACCCAACTAAGAAGTCATTGGTCTGCATGTTCAGAGATCTGATATTCTTTACACCTTCGCATGAGCTACCATCCCTAGGTGGAGCCTATGTTGGGGTCCTATAATAATAGGTAACTTGATTATTCATCTTCTTATTTGGCGTTTCTCCTGTGATGAAGACATCTTGCTTACTGGGCTCGGTTGATTCCACTTCCCCCCTCCATCCATTTCACCCGATCCTCCATCACCCTACTGCATCCTTCATCCACCATTGCGTCCTTCAGTCCCTCACCCTTCATTTCTTCACCCATTCATCAATTTTTATCCCTGCATGAATAAACGAGCTTAGGAAAAAAAAAAAAATAGGATTAATAATGTTAATAATAAAATTTAGTATAGTTAGAATAGGTTAAACTAGTTAATAATTAAGTTAGTTGTTTAAGTTAGTACCTAGGTTAGTATTTTATTAATCAAAATTGTAACCAAATAGTAATTGAAAACAAGAAAACAATTAAAAGCAAATTCATATTAAATAAACATAAATAATTAAATAAAAAATATAATAAATAAAAAAACATATATAAAAAACAATTAAAAAAAAACAAAAGGTAAAAAATAAAAATCTAATTAAAAAAGCATATATAAATAGAACAAAACATAATAAAACAAACTTAAAAACAAAAATAAATAAACAAAAATATTAAATAATAAAACCAAAAACCAAAAATTAAAAACATATCCTAGGTCTAAACACTCACACGCTCGAGTACAACTTGGACGCCCCCTCTCACGTCCCATCAACTCCATGGGGTCCAAGTTGGTGGTATTGGAAGGGACAAGTGTCACCTCATGGTGAATGCAGACCCCCCCTCCAAATACCACTTACCACTTCAGGGGGGTCCGATTAAAGCACTCGACCCTCTAAAACTGCCCTTCCGAAAAATGAAAAAATTGCCTTTTTTGCTAGTTCGACCAGTTTTTATTTCTGAGGATGATTCCAGGAAAATCGAAATGAATTTTAAGAAATAGAGAGAGGTTTTTGTTCAAAACAATATAAATAACAAAAACCTCTTCCATATTTTTCACAGGTGTCACAAGAAGGGATAATAGAAGCCATCTTTCATCCCCTTTTCTTAGTTTTCTGTTTTTTCCTGTTTTAGTCACGATTTTGCGGAAGCTGTTTCAGTGAGCTGGAGACGAATTAGGAAAAAAATAAAGAGGTTTTTGTTAATAATAGGCTCATCTACAAAAAAATCCCCTGGGTTTTACTCAAAATTCTCATATTGGGAGAATCGAAGACTCATTGGGACCCTATTTCGCATCATTTAAGGAGGCAAAGTTTTCCACAAGATGACATATAGCATAAGAAACATTCGATTGGATCTCCACGAAATCCTATCATATCCTGATATAAAGATTTGAAATCCACTCAAGGGAGGCCACATCATCATCAAAGGCCATGAAAAATCTATTACCAGTAATTGATAATTGACACACAGTTAAAGAAATCCGTGCAGTGCTGGCAAAATCCCAATTTTTCTGCAGTGCAATATTGTTAGTTTAGATTTGATTGAATGAAATCATAGTCATTTGATGAAATGATCATTGTAATAATGGGTATAGATACTTCATGTTTTGAAAGAAGGGATAGGTTTGACCTGTGTGAAAGAGGCTCCCTCGGCCCTGTAAATTTTGGGTGTAGGGAAATCCCAATAGGTGTAATAAAGACCATGTTCATTTCTTCATGAATTTAACACATCAAACCTACTTATGGATTGAGATTCATCATGGCAATTATGCTCAACAATGTCTCTTATTTGTTTATTTATTTATCTTACAACGTATTTCTAAGAGCAGTGTGATTGGAATTTATCCTTTGGTGCTTCTTTCACCATAGAATATGCTTGTCATGTATTTTTGATGTTATGTTACAGAATTCGTCCATAGTTAGATGCTTTGTTTCAACCATCGGATTTCTGTGTTGATTCTTCTACAACTGCATGTAGATATTCACCCATGGTTGTGTTCCTCTTACGTAGTTGAATATTTTTATGTGTCTATCATTTTCCTTCCAGGATTCATTGTTGGTTAGATTCTTTGTTTGGTGGCCTACCTCTTGTTTTATTTCTTCTAAAGCTGCCATAAGAGATTCATCCTTTTTCAGATTCCCCTTATTACAATGGTCTCTATTCTTTTTCAGACTACCTTCACATCATTTTATACCTGCTGAGAAAGGTGACTATTTTGCCTCAATGTTTGAGGGAGGTTGTCAGCCTGTGTTAAACTGAAAACCATTAAAGTTCATGATCTGACTCCATTTTTCTCAATGGATCTTTTTGTTGACTCAACCAAAAACTCAAAAACAAATACTATTCTGCATAACTATCCTAATATCCAAATCCAAATAAATTTATATCATACAAAGAGATCCCTCTTTGAGTCTTGGAGGGGTAGATCTAGGACCCGATGTGGTTTTGTGGTTACCCCTGTTGATTTCCTCCTCAGCCTAGGAAATTACAAGGTGATAATAGGTGGGACACACATGTGGGGAATGAGGGATTATAGGTTGTTTTCTTGAGTTGGAACCTGAGTCTGAGTTTCTTATTCTTTGAGAGACATTATCCTAGTTAGGATTCATGTACCCAAGTGGCGTTTCATCCCTAACTCCAGGGTGACCCAATGTTGAGAATTATGAGAAGTATGGTCTAAGGTTGGGAAGAAAATGGAGGGTCTACATGCAGTTGGTGTTATGCTTACCAAAGATATGTATTTATTGTGTGTTAGTTTATGTGTTGTGTTAATATTTATGCATTTATATATGTTGCATTAATGTCTTCTTTTTCAAATCATTATCATATAATTAAAATGGTATCATGATTTGATAATTTTGTGTGGCATTGCCCAACAAGGATCTGGGGATGCTACACATGCATCACCAACGGGGAACACACCTTACTTTCCTTATAACGATAGAGGATCAAGATGAATTTGGTTAAGGGAAGGAAAACTTGGGAGCATGCCCAAGAAGTGCACCTCTCTTCCCTCAACAACATGGGTGCACCAGAGAGGTTGGTAACCCCATTGACACACCCACAAGGATTCATAAAGATTGGCACAAGAGAACACACAAGGCAAGGGTAAAATCCCCAAGGATGGGGAATGTCGGTTCAAGAGACATGACGATTCACGGGCATGAGGGATTTGATGGGTGCACCGGGTCCATATAGGGGGGCGAGGAGTCAGTTGTGTGTGTGTTCATGAGGGGTCACAACACACCCAAGATACATGACATTTCACACAATTTACCCTTGTATTTCCTATAAGATCAAGGGCACACAACCAAAGGACAGAGTAAATATTGGAAAGAGATTTGGAGAACAATTCTAAGGCATGTATGATGCAATGAACTAAGGTAGAGTTGCAAAGATGGCATACAAGTAGCAAAGAGTGGGATGATCTGGGAGGTTTCGGGGAAGTATGGAAATGAAGGTCTATTGGAGGCATGTATGAGAAAGAATAAAATATCTATGTTATCTTAGTGGAAGTCTATAGTAATGAAGGGAAAACAAGTTTGTGGTTTTGGGAACATCTGAGGTGAACCACAAGAGGTTGCAGAGACACTTCCAACATAAAGTCCGGGTGTGAAAAATTTGTGTATGAGTGTGTTGTTGAGTTGAGGAAATTCGTGTGACTCTGTCGAATTTGTAAAACAAGATGATAGTGCTAATATTCTAAATATTTTGCAATAAAAATGAGTTAAAGTTGAATGTTAGGCACAATTTCCTCCGCCTTCACTATTTCTACGTTTTTCTTTCATTTGTTTTGTAGTTTTTCCCTTGGTTTCTCATGTTCATGGATTCATTCTTAAATATGACTAAGTGTTAAACTAATAATAATTGTCTAAGTATACAAGAGTTGCACTAGAGTAGGAGTGTGACTCACTGGTAGCCCAGAACAGAGTATGGGTATGCTCTAGGTGAAGAGGCATAGTCTCGATGTAGCATTCTTGGTGTGCCAAGAAACCAAGTAAGAATCATCATGGAATTGCATTCCCTCAGGAGGTGAACGATCAAAAGATATGAACAAGAATCATGTGCGGTTGTGATAGGTGGTATCATAGTATATTTGGCTCTTCACAACTACTATAGTTAGAATAGTTGTGGGGAGGGGAACACTTGTTGAGTGAGATAATTGGGTGCATGCTCGCTGAGGGTTCAACATATTGACCGATCATAGAGACAACCTAAATGGAGATTAGTTTTTTGTGATGGAAATGAAGGGTCTAGTTGCAAATGAATCCATGACTTATGCGTAGACTTGAGCACACACCTGGGTTAGGCCAAGTGAAAATTTCTTAGGGTGAACTGAGATGTTAGGAAAGGAGGACAAACTCAAAAATTGTACTAGACCCAATCGTAGAAGTAACCATAGAGTTGATAATATAATTTTGAAGTATTGAGATGAACTCTTGGGTGCCTCAGATGAACCATTTCGCAAGTAAAGTAAAGATACTTGGAGGACCATTGATGGATGGGTCATATGCATATGGATGTGACACTAAGAGGGCGCCCAAGACGGGAAAAATCAAGGACCAAATCATTGTATTGGAGAGTGTTTTCAAACAGATGACAGATGCAATGTGCCAGCATGGTGAGAAGGTTGATTAGATGGAGACTAAGATGAGAAAGATGAATCACAGACTTATTGAAATCATTCAGGAGTGTTAGATAACTACATATGTTATGTATGACACCTTAACCAATGAAATTTAGGATAAACTCAAGGCATCAAAGGACACACTTGTCGCAACCACAGAGGTTGAAGGACCAAGATGAAACCATCAAATTTATAAAACAATATGTGGCTAACAGATAGATTTATCTTGTCATGACGATGAGGATTAATATAAAGGATCCTGAGACATATGAAAAAACTCACAACACTATGTTACTTGGCAACAGTTTTTGGGACATTGAGTAGTACTTGGAGTAGTTGAAGGAAATATCGGATGAATCCAAGGTGATTTTTGGAGTGATGTTCTTGATAGTAACCACTAAGATATGGCGGATTAATCAGGTGGAAGAATGAGCAGTTGGGAGAATCGTTGAGAAGATTGAAAACTAGGCAGAGATAAAGGCATAGTTTGGTCTAGGGAATGAAGCATGGATCAGAAGGAATTATTTGTTGGATCTCGAGCACATTGGTAAGATCCAATCCTACATCAAGGAGTTCATGAGGATCATGTTGAAGATCAAAAATATGTAGAAAGAATTCAAAATTTAACACTTCATGAATGGTCTGCAACCATGGGGATAGAGTGAGTTGCAATGTCAAAACGTGTAGACTCTTGTAGCACCAATCACCGCAATGGATTTTTTTTTTTACTTTTTTGGTGAACCCAAGACAGGTCCTATGAAAAATGAGGATGCCCAAAGTGAGAAGAAGTGGCAAGGGAAGGGGAAGAGGAAGTAAAAACAAATTATGAAGACATCCAAGGGAAACAAATACAATTCCAAGAAAATGGATGCAGTGAAAGAGAAGTAGTTGTTTTCATGTTGGATTTGTTCCAAGGAGCACTATGTGAAGAGTTTTCCCTTGAAAAATAAGTTGAATTATTTGGAGAAGGTAGAAAACCTATTTGTTAGAGTTTTGCAGGTATTGAAAGTTGTCATGGAGGGTGAATCCATGGAGATCCAATAGAAATATTAGACAAAACTTTGTTATGTGTAGGATGAAATAAATAGGAAGTCAATGATAGACATGGTTGAAAGTGGGGTGACTCATAATTTATTGAGGGAAGACATGGTGAAAAGTGTTGGGTTCAATCTTGAACCAACACATATAACCTTCAGGATAGTCAACACAGAGTATGTTTGAATGTGAATATGTGAGTTCTTAAGATAGAGGCATGAAAACTAGAGTAGTTACCTAATCAACTAAAGTCACAAGGGGATCCAACACATCAAATCATGGGAAGAGGAACCAATGTATGGAATAAATAGTAAGTTAGAGGGAAGTGACACTTCATAGAATCATATAATATCCTAAGGAGATTTTTCCTTGATGTCAACAATTGAGGAGATAATAGTTGTTGAGTGGTGATGATATCCAAATATAGGGTAGAGACACCATGGAAATTAATGGATGTTGTCGAGGACAACAAAACATTGGAGTGGGGGAGGATGTAAGGACTCCCATGACACCTACTAAGAGAACACACTCCTTGGGTAGATTCAATGAAGGAATTGACAAAGAAAATAAGGAGGAAGTGATTGGTTGGGAAAACAAATACATTTGGGTGTTAGTAGGAGCACCTTGGGAGCACAATGGTGACATACAACACCAAGGGGACACATGACTTACTTTCCTTAGAAATATTGATAGAGACTTGGGATGCATTTTTGCAAGGGTGGGACAAATTGGGATAACATTCAAGGAGTGGGCCCATCTACCCTCAACAACATGGGTGCATTAGAGAGGTTGGATGACCCAATTGACACACCCAAGTGGAGTCACGATGACCAACATGAAAGAAAACACAGGGAAAGGGTCTCACACCCAAGGATGGGCCACACTGGTCCAAGAGACACAACTGTTGATGGGAACGCGAGCTTCGATGGGTGAACCAGGTCAAAAGAGGGGTGTGAAAAGTCAATTTTGTATGGTTTCACGAAGGGGCACAACACACCCAACAGACATGACATTTTAGACAAGTGACCCTTATATTTCCTATAAGAGAAATGGTGCACAACCAAAGGAATACATAGATATTGGCAAGAGATTTGGAGAACAAGTATGAGGGAATTTTAAGGAAATGAAATAAGTTAGATTTTCCAATATGGAAAACAACTATGAAAGAGTCGGACCCTATGGGAGGTTTTAGGGAAGTATGGAAATGCAAGTCTTTTGGAGGTATGTGTGAGGAAAAATAGAAATATGTGTTATCTTGGTGAAATTATGTGGCAACGAAGGGACAATAAGTTTGTGGTTGTAGGAACATATGAGCTGAACCACATGAGGTTGTGAATATGGTCGTGAAAAAAAGTATTGGTGTGATAAATATGTGTATGAGTGTCTTGGTGAGGTGAGGTGAGTTGGTTCACTCTACCAAATTTGTAAACAAATCCTATAGTGCTCATATTGTAATTGTTTCACAATAACAATTACTTAGTCGGGTGTTAGGCACAGTTCGTGTCACCCACACTATTTCTCTCTATTTCTTTCATGTGTTTTATAGTTTCCCTCTTTTTTTCTCATGTTCATAGGTGTATGCTTATATATGACTAAGTGTTAAACTGTTAACAATTGTGTATGTATACAACAGTTGCACTAGAGTAGGAGTGTGACTTTTCAATAGCCTAGAACAGAGTATGGGTATTCTCTAGGTTAAGAGACATAGTATGAAAAAGGTATTCTTAGTGTTCCAAGCAATGAATTAAGAGTTGTTGTGGTGTTGCGTGACCTCAAAAGGTGAACTCTCGCAAGATCTAAACATGCTTCCTGTGGGGTCATGAAATGTGGCATGTTGGAAGGTGAGGGAGTGAGTCCCTATATATGGTTGTGGTAGAAGGGAAAAGAAGGTGTAAGTGGCACTTTACTGTCCATTTCATTTCTTTACTTTTGATTGTATGTTTGACCCAACAACAAAGTCAATATTTCATACTCCATTTTCACCATGGAAATTTTGTTTGGTTTCCTAAAATATTTACATTGCTTCGTGACTAAATTAGAGTCATTTATTATCTTCAAATGATGTTAAGGTATTAGATGGCTTATACTTAATACTTATTACATTACAAAATCATATTTTTTTAAATGAAAGATGAGGTAGAGATATTACTAAAATAATTTGGTTATTATTTTTATTTCATAGAATCATTTTCCAAAAATATATATGTATTTTTATAGCAATTTATCAAATTCATCTTATAATAAATTCAAGGTTAAATATTATGAATTTTTGACAATTTATACTTGAATTGAATGATATTACTGGTATAATTCACCAAACATTGCAAAAGTGGTATGTTGCACTATTTGATTTGATTATTTTTAAAGGAGTTGAAAAAAACATGTGTGACTATGCAAAACTAGGAAAATATGATCATAGCCACAATTTTCCAAAGCCAATAAAACAAACAATATGACATTAGAGTTCACGTAACTTGGTAATTATGATTTATTTTATGTGAGCTTAGAAAGAATTATGTAATTATATTTCATGAAAGAATTTACCCAAAAACATACAAGAAAGCGATAATTTCAAATTCATAGATTCAAATTCATGAATAAGTTTGAATTACCACATTGCATGTTGACATATTGAATATGCTTATACAAATACCTATATTGCATTATACTATGTTCTTAAATCTTCTCTTGTGGATGAAGTGGTGGGGTATTAATTATCAAAATTACTTGAAATATATTCATAATAACAATAAACAATATACTTTAACCACCAAATAATGGAAGCCACTTGTTTGAAACAAATCCTCAACCAATTATCGTTTATTTTATAAAATAAATCATTAATACAATTAAAAGGAGACGTGTTAAATAAAAAATATGTCTATATAGATCTAATCTTAACATTAACTTCTCAAATTAGAATGTTGTGTGTTAATTATTTATGAAAATTGAAATAATTATGTAAAAGAAAGATAAAATTAAAGAATTTTAAGAGCCAACAACTTAAAAATTCATGAGCATGCAGGTTTTTCTTATGCCACAAAGATTATCACACATAATTAATAAATTTAATAGTTAGAAAGCTTAACAAATTACTATACAGTGACTCAACTTCCATTATTTTGGTTTTATACAATATTTGTTTAATTTTAGGTGTATTATATTTCATTAATATTCATCATAACTTAATCTATTTTGTGCATATTTTGTAAGTATTAAATGTTTTCTACTCTGTTTGAATTTTGTGATTTTTATTTTCACACACACACACACACACACACACACACATATGCATGTGTGTATTACATTCATGTATCTATTCCTCACTTAATCTAAAACAAAATCACTAATAAATTTTGATAAATTGAGAGATATGGAAGGAAAAGGAAAAACTATCCATTATTGGAATCGCTAATTAACAAAAACATTTATAACAAAGAAAGAGATCAATGAATGGTTCGTGATAATTTTTTAGTCAATGATAACCATGTTGATAATTGAATTTACAAATATTTGGGACCAAACATTTAATGTATATCATTACCATGTCCAAGAATTTGTAATCAAAACATATAATTATCATGACCATGAATTTACAATCAAAACAGCTGCAATGTTATCAATGCTTTAAAAAGGGCCAAAATTGGCCTCATCTGAAAAAGTTGATTAATCCACTTCACATTGTATACACGTATATGTCATTGGATTGGTTAAGCTATGAATTTTCATTCGTTATGCATGCATCCAACCCCACACGATGATATTGAATCAATCTATGGTTAAATAGAGTCCATATTATTCTTAAAGAGAGGGAGAAGACAATGATGGAACTCTGTTCATGGATGGTCTACCAAGAAGTGTAGATATGGGTTATGATTGTATGCACAACCATCTATGTGATTTATAGAGAGTTATAGAGATAGCCTCTCTAGGTATATACATAAGAGGAAACTCCTAAAACATATTAGGAGATAACAAATGTAGAGTTGTAAAAAAGAGGTTGGGAGAGAAGGGAGACATCTAACTAATTGAATAATTTGAGATATAACAAAGATTTCATAGTGAAATGCTGATAATTGTAAATTTTGTTACAAATCTGGTTACAAGATTATTCAAAAAAAAATATATGGCATCACATTTATTTATTCCACCGACATGAATATAATGACCTGAATGAATAGATTTAGTAGTTACTTAAGATTTAAAATCCAAACTTAGTTTAATGTGATGTCCCCTTACAATTGATTGTTATGGAGGATGACTCAATAGCCTATACGAGACTCTTGTAGGCTATAGTCAACAAGGAAAAAGGGAGTCAAGGAGGTTTATTTGTTGTCACTAGGTAAAAAGAATGACAAATCCTAAAAATTCCATTAAATAAAATAAATAATTTTGTTTAAATGGAGTTCAAGGGAAAATGAAGTAAAGGTTTGATTCGGTCAAAAAGGGGAAAGATCTAGAAGGTCCGAAGGAATGATAAATAGAGGGATAATCCTTCTCTTTAGGATTATGATTTGATTGTTTCTTATATGGTTCTCTTGGAGCCATTGTTTCGTTAGTGTATAGAAAAAACCTTCTATTGTTGGTCTGGTTTCGATGGTGCAATATCCAACCTAGCTAGGAAAGGGGGAGGATCCAACCAGGATATTCACTTGATTTACATTTTGGGACTTGGCTACTTCTTGGAGAGAGTTTTGGAGTTGCATCGAATTATGCAAGGAATTCATGACATTTCTCGGAGGGGACTGAGCATAAAGTATGTACAAGAGGGTTTCTGAGTAACAATAAAAGAAAGAACCCCTACTGGTTGAGGAAGGAGTTTCCAAAGAGGCCCCACATGTTGCCCAACCTCATTCTGCGAGCCCTCAATGACCCAGGGTTGCACGTACAAAAACCGATATCCACTAGTAGATGTGATCGTGAGTAGATCGAGACCGTACTTATGAGGGTCGACATTCATTGGAGTATTCCTCACTACTTGAGGAGATTTGGCATCATGACCTTGTTCTTCTTTATTCTTTGTCATTAGATATTGCATCTTCTTTGCAACCAATAGATCTATTTGTTAGGAGTGTTTGGGAGTTGTTGTTACATATAGTAGAGATCTCTGTACTATGTGAATTGGTTTCCCTATTCATAATAAAGATGCCATGGTTATATTCTCTATTCTATGTGTAATGGGTGCATGGGATGTGTTTATTTTATTATCTTCTTAACATATGCAAAATATTTGTAAGGCACTTCCAACAACATTAATACAAAATGTTTGATAAAATCATACATACAGAAACAATACCTTGAGAAACAAACAAATTTTCCTATCTATCCTAATTGGGATTATTACAATTATCTATGCTTGGAAAAAAAATTACATTGTGTGATTTAAACAAAAAAAAATAGGTATAACCTAATCAAATGTGATAAACATAATTTAATTATTATGAAAAATTAATTGTTTTGTTAGTAATATGTACAACATTGGACAACACGAAAATACTTGTAGTAAAAAGAAAACTAATGGATGGTCAAAGAATTCTATAGTCTTGATATTCAACAGGGACTAATAAATAAGAATACATAAATTAGAAAACAACTCTTATTTTACATTAATCTATTCAATTACTTATCATGTCCTTTCATAATGAGGAAATGGATCATGCACAATGGAATAACATAACTTAAAACAAGGTGTAATGATTTTAGTGATGATAATAAAAAATAATTTAGAACAATCAATGAGTTGCATTAATTTGAACCACGACATAATGAAAAACAATAGGGTGTATTGATTTTAATGATGGTAATGTGAAAACAAATTTAGACTCTAGAGCTAATTCCATTGATTTAGACAATGCAATAATCCAAAATGATAAGGCACATTGATTTCAATAACAATATTTTCCTCGAAAACGATTCAAAGTATTTATTGAGGAAACAAAAAAATTGATCCAACAATACCAATTTCAAATTACATATTATGATGTTGCTAAAAAAATTCTCAATAATCAGCCGAAATCTAATAATAACTTTTAATATAGAATAAATATAAAAAATTTGAATTCAATGATACCCATTTCCTTCACCAATAACTTGAAAAATAATATTATTTTGAATATTAAATTTGTTTTTCCTTACAATTATATTAAACGGAAAATATTTTCATAGAAGCCTATCTATAACAATTTGGGACTGAATTGTGGATGGTCTTAGCCTATGATCTACATGATTATCCTTTTCATATAAATTAATCGCTCAAAATAGTTGGTGAAAATGTGTATATAAAATTTTTATCTATAAATTAAAAATATTTAATTTCATGTAACCCGATCTTTCTTTGTTGTTAGAGCTTAGAAGGTAGCTAAAATTATTTGTATGTGTATAGGTTAAAGGGATTATTTTGGGAATTTATGAGACACACTATTTTGGGAATAATTGAATAGAGTATCAAGCCCACTAAGCCAATACAACCACATACGATAAGCGTGATCCTGAAACACTTTTCTCCTGTGCAAACAACCGTCGTGCCAAGATTTTTCTGTTGGATTCCCCCCCCCTTGAGTGTTGTAGTCGTAGATCAGCGCAGCCATGTAGCCGAACAACAAAGAGTCGAGAGGAATTTTGACACACAATGTTATGATTCACTCCAAAACTGATAATCCCAAAAAGATCAACACTAATAAACACTACAGTTGAGATGATATAGCCGAAGCACATGCCTAGGATGCAAGTGATGATATAGAGAGAAGCATCATATCCTGTTTCCAAGTAGAAGAAAGCATGAGGGATAGGGATAAGCACTACACACATCCACCATCGCCTTCCAACTCTAACGTCCCTGCAATATGTATTTATCAAGTAACAACACCTTTCACCGTCACATTCTAATTCAATGACAATATTTTATTAGTTGTTGAATCTTATATTTTTTTAATGTTTCAATAAATATGATTCATATATATATTTTAAATATGATTCAAAGATATATTGTGCATTTTGTTCTAGCTCAAACACTTCAGAGGGAAAATTCAAACCAACAACACCCTACTTGTATGAACATAGAGTTTTGACTAGTAAAATTGTTGCATGGAAAATGTTCTTATTAATGATTCTTCTGCATGGACACAAGACTTTTGATTTATTTTTTCATCAAAGTAAATGTAATTCCATGGAACAGATTTTCAATTTTGGAGAAGCTCGGGGCTCAATAATAGGTATGTGCTTTACTAGGTCGAACTCATTTGCTTACATTTTCTGTAAATCAAGGCTAAATGGTTGAGATGGGGTGGCACCATGCGAGTAGTTCAGGTGCAAACCCAAGTGAATTCTCTAGTGTGGGGAAAAATGTTTGAACTCCTAATTTTGGTTTTCCTCCTTTGTCAAAAGGGTTTAAGGCACTTCCAATAAATCAAATTGGTCTATGTGGATAATAATAGGATACATTATCATTTTAACTTATAACAATTCTGTTGTTTTCTCAGACCATCCACATCACTCTTTCTAAAAGTACCTAACAAAAAAACTCAAATTGGTCTAAGTGAATGATAAGTTGAAAATAATAGGATACTTTATCCTTTTTATAACTCTGGTATCCATGGGGGCTATCCACATCACTCTTCCTAAAAGGATCTAACAAAAATTGTTTTAAGGAGGAAGGAAACTGTAGAAGCTCATTAATTGGCATCTCTGCTCCTTAAAGAAAATGTTGGTCCTATTCACACATGCATGGTTAAACCATAGTATATTTTCTCCCAGACTAAGGTTAAATTTCTAAAATTTAAAATGAGGATAAACTTTAGGTACTCCATGAAAAATCATGGAAAATTCAAAGAGGGATAGAAAACTATTTCTAAAAATATTGAGCCAATGACATTTTTCTAGATCTCAATTTGATAAGCTGGTTGGCCTGAGCTCTTACATCTTAGATGTTTTCACTGCATTAGTTTTTTTATTTAAAGGCTCTTTATAAGTGCTCAATTATGCTTCACAACTGATCCTCACAATTCAAACATCAAAATCAATGTGATACATGCACACTAAATGGGTAGAGTTCACAACCATGAAAGGTTTTCTAGAAAAGAGTCTCCCCCTATTGTTGCTTGTTGGAAAGAGCACGGGAGTTTGTTTAAAGGAAGACATGAAGGAATTCTTGGCATTGTTGCAACACAATGTGCTTTCAACATTAGCTTAGGAGGAACCACTCCTAGTTGTAGGTCAATTGCTCTGGTAAAACATTCCTACTCTTGATCCTTAGATTTCATAAAATAGCATTTAGGGTCACTTCTTCATCCTTCAATATCTTAATTTGGTTAAGAATACTTTTAAGAGGTGAACTCTTATGCTTCTTAAGTTCCTAAAATGTCTTAGTGGGAATCGATGAGGTTAGTAAGAAGCCCTAAACATTAAACACTATATAATTAGACATTTCCCTCAGTCTTTGTAATTTTTCTCAATGTTGAAAGAAGAAAAGGGAAAGCCAAATTGATGGCACCTAGCTTTAATTGTCTTTTACATGCCCATTCCTCACAATGGATTTCCCATATTGTTATACCATCTGATTCATACTTCTACCATCGACCTTTCCATGAAAAATAAGTAGCTAAATCATTGGAATTCTTTATCCATTGACATCTTGGTGTTCCACTACCAAAATAACAACCTAGACCTCCTGAGCCATAATTGGGAAGATAATAAGTATGAAGTTAGTCTTGAGTGTAAGTCTCACCAACTCCAAAATAAAGGAAGTTCAATCTGCATATGCAAGGTGAATATTGATAATGTTCAGAGATAGTGAATCCCACAAAGGAAAACTAGAAGACAATAAACAAATCTATGGGGAATTAGAGAAAACTAAAAAAAACTCAATATCAACTAGAGTCTAACTACAATTGAAGAGGACAATTGGAAAACAAGAAGACAATGAGAGTTATGAACAAGGAGATTACTCTAACACTCCCCGTTAATCTGAGCTATGAAAATGTTTGCTAGTTGATCTCTTGATCCTCATAACTAAAGAGAAATATGATCATTATTGACAAGCTCTTGAATCAAATGAAAGAAAGTGTCAATGTGCTTGCTTTTTTTGTGAAATACATGATTTTTTTACAATGCGTTGGCTGAGTTGTTATCACATAAAATATGAGTTGGATCATTTTCCGTATGTGCCAAATCATTTAAAAGTATTTTGATCCATATTATTTTCCATGATGTTGAAATTGTTTTTAGAAATATTTTGATGTGCTCCTTTAACTATAAACAAATAATAATATTGTCACCCAACCATAGGCACACAATCACTGATATGAAAAATATCTTTTAATGACTTGGTTTGAAAAATCATAGGCAACTTGATATTGTCTCTGTTGGATCATGTTTTCATTGATGCCAATGGTTTGATTGATTGATGTCAAGTGATTGATTGATTGATTGATTGATGATTGATATAATATAATATGTATTTTCCTTGATGAGAATGCATAGATGAAGATGGATCAATGAGTTGTCATTGATATGATGAAGATGGATCAATGAGTT
>JZKD02S1679947.1:30971-43128 GCA_000966675.3 Picea glauca
CCCTCATTATAACCAATTGTTTCATCCTTCACTAGTGTCTCAGCCGGTGACTTCAGACCCCACTGTTGAGTACTATTGGAAGGTCCAGTGCTATTTGAGAGGAAGGACGTTACGTTTTCTAGGACACAAGTATTTTCTTTCTTTTGATATCCCCACGTGGACAAAACCCTCTTACCCACATATATATGCTTCTTTCACATTTTATGTATGATGCACATCTGATTACAATTTGATTTGGATATATATATTATGTAAACAGTCACAACAAAAGACTCTTGTTTCTATATTTCTCTCACCACTTTTGGCACACATTCACACAACTAGTCTGACATCATAGGGGAACCACTGAACCCCCATTGTTCACGAGCTTTCTCAATCTCCCGCCTATCTTAGGGGGAGTATCTGGTCGTACCCTCTCATTGGTACCTCCTTCACATACTCCTGTGAGTGCCACTATCTTAGGATCAGCTTTTCTTGGTTCTACCCTACTTGGGTCAACTTCCCAAGGTCACCCGTTCACTCGCTCTCCTTTACACGGAAGCAGGGGACCCACTTCCTCTCAAGGAGGGAGAACCAACCCACCTATTCCCCATCAAGGGTCAGGTTCACAACACACTATGGCTGGAGATAACCCTCCCACCCCACTACATATGCCATACTTGGCCTCTCTCAACATACCGGATCTCACCAAGCTCACCAATGATCCTATATTGCATGACGCCACATGGCCTGCCATGCCAACAAAACTTCCTTCAGACATACCAAAGTTTGAAGGAAAGGCAGGGGATGACCCCGCCAACCATGTCATGACCTTTCATCTATGGTGCTCTTCCAATAGAATTATGGATGATTCCATCAGACTGCGATTATTTCAACGCACACTTACTGGCCCATCAACCAAATGGTATGTCAAAGAAAAATCAGGGTCCCATGGGACCTTTGAGTCTTTGGCCAAAGCCTTCTTGACATTTTTCCAATTACCCATCTGCCATGACAATGGTCTAGAACTAATGTCTAACTTCAAATATACCTCGGCCACCCACATCGCTGACCACATTCATGAGTGGCGTAGGCGACGTAGTTTGTGTAAAGCAGAAACCACCAAGCAACAATGCCTTGATTGGTTTCTCCGATCACTTGTCTCTCTACTTGGAAAGGATGTTACTTCCAAATTCCCTCAATCTGAAGAGGAAGCCATCAATAAGGCCCAACAATATGACCTTATTTATGCGCAATCAGGGTACTTATACATGGTACTTCCTGACCTTCCAAAACCTGTGCCATTTGGCCAAGACAAACCTGGGATGTCGCACTTAGCAGACAGAATAATAGGTGCCACCACACACCATAGTCCACAACCCCAACCACCACCGATGTATGGAACACCTCAATACCCGCTAACATATGGGGGCACTCCTTATTACCCCCCACCCCCTTATCAACAACCATATCCTGTTGCTAGACCCCCACCTATCATTGGATCACCACATGCACCTCCCATACATCCACCTATTCCTACAAATAGTGGTACTCCCTCAACATCAGCTTATAGTACTAGTGAAAGCACTCTACCTTCCTATGTACCTTATGGATCGGTACCACCACAAAACCCATAGTTTCTGTTTCCTGGTCCCCCACAACCCATGGCTCCTCCACACCCACATGTGGGGGTAATTGTTTTTCAACCCTCTCCTGCTCAACAATACCAAAATTTTGAACAGTTGAACACAGCCAACCCAAATCATCCTTCAAACAATGCCAGGAAGAAAGGAAGGAACAGGAATAACAATAACCCGGGTCAAGGTGAGAATCAACCCCCACAGCACCAACCCACTGGGGGCAACCAGACCCAAGGGAACCAAAACCCCCAAGGGGGAAACAAAAACAAATGCCTAGGGAGAAATAATGTTAAAACCATCCACCCTTGTTCTCTTTGTGGCGAGTTCAGTCATTACACTCACCATTTCCCCCAGATCGCCGATTTTAAAAGGTTGAAAGACTCGGGTAGTCTTCCCCATACCCCTGCACAAACTTCCCCTTAGCAGGCACCACAACAGTATGTGCAACAACCCCCTCCTGCCATATTGCAAAACCCTATCCCACATCAAGGGGTGATAAACACCCAACAAGACACGCAACATCCCCCACAATAGGTGGTTCAATACCACAACCCTAACAATCCAGTAGAGCGTACAATCCTCCTCACCAGTGAGGAAGAGATCCTTCTACAAACGCGCAATCGTCAGTATCACACGCCAGCTGAGTCTACTTCTATCTCTCTAGAGACAAACCCTACACCGACAGGACCCCCGTTGGTGATCCCTCGCCCTTCTGCCGAACCACCATTACGCATCCCTCGCATCCCCTTGCGCAGGAATGTTCACAACCCACAGGATAGGATAGCTCATAATTATAGTTTGGTAGATGACTTAGCACAGTCCCCGGCTGCCATGTCAGTCTTGGAAGTCCTCCAGACTTTACCTACATAACGGAAGTCTCTACTTTCCGCCTTGGGGGCAGTCGACCCTGTGGATACTCGACTCATCACCTTTGATCTTGACAATAGGGAACCTCGTCTTCCCGCCTTGGTCGCTATCCAACTACCAGTAAAAATACGGAACATCACCGTTCATCGGTGTATCATCGATGAAGGGGCATCTACATGCATCATGTCCAAAATAGTATGGTATAAACTGGGTTCCTCAGAACTCATACCCTCCGCCATCACATTACGAGCTTATGACGGACGACCATCATCTTCTAAAGGGCTCTTTCAAAATGTCCCCGTAGAACTCGGGGGAAAAACTATTCTCATTGACATCGAAGTTATCGACGCACCACTTGATTACAATATCTTGTTCAGACGTAGCTACATGTATTCTATGAAGGCAGTGGCATCATCCGTCTTTCGCACAATCATGTTCCCCCACAACGAAAATATTGTAACCATCGACCAAGTCTCACATTATGAGCCAAACTCCTCTGCCAACCTCGATAACATTCTTCCTCTCATTCACACCAACAAAGACGCATATCCACTCGTCGAGATGGGTCCTAGGATTTTCAAAGATCCATCTTTGTTAGGGACGTACCATGGAGCACCACCACTCCTTCCCCCTAATCAAGTATGCGTCGTCTCATCTAACGGAACTCACACCGAGGATACTCTTCCTCCTCAGGAGGCTTCCGTCATTCCTGACGTCTCAGTAGTCGCAGAACCACTCCAGCCAGAGCCTCCTGTGTACTCGTCGGACCCAACAGTCCACGTATCCACATCCCCTCGGGGGCATAGTCCCATTTTGGAGACAGTTCCCCAACCCCTCACTCAAATTCCCTTCTTTTACCCTCCACCCGGTATTGAATCTTTCTAGGTATCCGCAACGCTCAGACTACCCAATATGGTGTTAGTAATCCCAGTGTGGTGTTTACATCCACCTGAGATGGTCCCTCGCCCATCCCTTCCCCCACAGGAAGGCCTCCCCATGATGATTCCCATCCTTACCCCCACAACCCCCATACTCCCTACCCCCCCAGCTACAGCCGGGGGCAGGAGAAAGAAGAAGGAGCTCGCAGCTCCACTTCCCCCCCGCATCCCACCACCTTGCGCCCTATGTGAGAAAGAGGGCCACCAAACCAACAACTGCCCATCACTATCGGAATTATGGAATTTGATTCCCCTTAATCAAACCCCCACAACACCCATCACTACTACTAGTCCTCCCGCTACCACCCAACCTTCCAGTAGTAAAGGGTTGAGGACCAAATTTGCGTGTGCTATATGTTTAGAATATGGCCATTACACCCATCATTTCCCAGCACTGCCACGCTTCTGATAGACATTAGCTGCCATACGCCAAAACTTCCAGAACAACCCATGCCCTGCTACGTCCTCTTCAAACATCACTGACATTCACTATGTCACCACTACAGTCAATGAATGTATGAGATGCCCTTGCTCTCTCTGCGATTCATTAACTCACTTTACATACCAATGTACGATGATCCTTGCATACAGGCAACGTCAATTGGCCCTGCTTCGTCAACCCACAGAGATGACCAATGATCTTACCTTGGCAGTAGCAGATCTTCATGTCATTTCTCCTGAGCCCGAGGTACTTCCAACGCCTCCATGTTTCTTTAATGATCTCTCTGAAGATTCACCCCACAATCCCCCCAACTCTCCTGTTCACTCCTCTGCGAAGACTCTCCACCCAACCACCACGGGTACTCCTCAGTACTTCAACATATGGCTCATGTCGAGTGAACCCTCACCATCTACTTGTACCATTCCCCTTGCCTCTCCAGCAGGGGGAAATCACACTAGCGCTAAGATCACTCCCCACGACCCCTTGAATTCCTGACGTTTTCAATGCGATGAGGAAATCCTGGAAGAGCTACAATGCCCAGACTATCCCTGGGACGCACTACATCATCGTGCACTCTTCCTACCACAGGAAGCCCTCATGCCTCCTAACCAAAACCCCATTTACGCAGTCGAAATGAAAGATTTTATCCCATCCGGGCCTATCGATTGGTTCAATAATCCCATTCTTGCCCCCGACGCGTTTGAAGAAGGAAATATGGACAACATTTCCCCCACCATCAAAATCGACATTTCCACTAAAAATGACATCGTTGAAGAAATCATCATTGGAGCTGCTTGCACTCCTCAGGAAATTGCCGCATATAAATCCCTTTTCCAGGAATATAGGGATATTTTCACCTGGTCATACATAGAAATTCCCGGCCTTGACCCATCTATTGTCGAGCATCACATCGACACCTGGCCTGACATCACACCAGTTCGCCAAAAAAAAGGACCGCTGCACCCATCCAAGGCTGCGGCTATCAAAGCCGCTGTCGACAAGTTACGTACGGTCGGGTTTATCTACCCCATTGCTTACACTTCATGGGTTTCCAACCCTGTACCCGTTGACAAAAAACAAGGCACTATTCACATTTGCACCGACTTTCGTGATCTCAATAATGCATGTCCAAAAGACAATTTTCCAATGCCTTTCATCGATCAAATTATCGATGACTGTGTCGGACACGAAGCTCTTTCCTTTATGGACGGATTCTCTGGCTATAACCAAATTCAAATCCACCCAACTGATCAATATAAAACCGCATTCATTACCCCATGGGGTACCTTTGCATACCGTGCCATGCCCTTCGACTTAAAAAACGATGGCGCAACCTTCCAGTGGGCCATGACATACATATTTCATGATCTAGATGAAATCATTCTCGCCTACTTGGACGACCTCACAGCTCGATCCAAGAAACGCACCCAACATCTTGATGATTTACGAATCATTTTTCAACAGTCTCGTCAGTATAACATCCGCTTGAACCCCCTCAAGTGTGTGTTCTGTGTCACCGCCAGGCGCCTCCTCGATTTTATCGTTTCCCAAAGCGGTATTACCATGGACCCCCTCAAAGTCAAAGATATCACCGAAATTCCACCTCCCCGAAATTTACGGCAACTTCAGAGTCTTCAGGGCAAAGCTAACTTGCTTCGACACTTTGTCCCAGATTACGCCATACGCGCACATGGTTTTCTTCGCTTACTACATCATGACATCCCTTTTCACTGGGACGACTATGCCCAATAGTCATTTGACGATCTTAAAGAATCACTTTCAAATGCACCTTTGATTAGTGCACCTAACTACAATCGTGACTACATCCTCTATGTATCAACATCAGCTGTATCAGTAGCTGGCGTCCTCATCCAACTCAGAGATGACAATCGTGAAAATGTCATTTACTACATCAGTAAGAACCTCTCGGGACCACCCTTGAAGTACAAAAATGAAGAGAAACTTGCTCTTGCAGTTGTCCTCGCAGTCCAGAAACTGCGCCATTACATTCTGCTTCGCACCACGAAGGTCGTCGTAGATTCCAACCCTATGCAATATTTTCTCAGTCATCGACAAGTTAATGGAAAATTAGCTTGATGGATCATTATCCTCTAGGAGTACAACCTCGAGTTCTCAACACCTAAGAGTAAGAAGGCCCTCGTTCTTGCTGAACTTAGCACAACCCTCCCCCTGACATCACCAGTACCCCCGTCAACACTGACTTTCCTGACGAACATCTCTTTTACATCGCTTCCAATGATCCTTGGTACGGTGACCTTCTCGTCTACCTACAAACTCAAAAGTTTGGTAACCATCTATCACGAGATGATCATCGACGTATTCACCATCAGCCCCCCCGCTATCTCCTCATCGGAGACATCCTATATCAGCGGGGCGTCAACATTATTCTTCGTCATTGCCTGACTATTGATGAGGCCGACAGATTCTTAAATGACTGCCATAGCGGCGCTTGTGGGGGCCATCTTTCAGGTATATCCACAGCTCAAAAGATTATCCGAGCTGGTTACTTTTGGACTACCTTGTTTCACGATTGCATTCATTCCGTGAAACGATGTGAGCAATGTCATCTCTACACCAATAAAGCCCAAGCTCCCCCCGCTCTTCTTCACCCTGTCATTACTGCAGGCCCTTTTTGTAAATGGGGCATCGACTTTATGGCTTGTAATCCCCCCTCCAGCAATGGTCACAAATACATTGTTTTTTCCATTGATTACTTCACCAAATGGGCCGAAGCTATGCCCACTTTCAACAACACCGCTGACACGACATCACGTTTTTTCTTTAATCACGTCATATCCTATTTTGGAGTCCCACTCCAACTTGTTTCCGACCATGGGAAACACTTCGAGAATGAGATCTTTGTTGAACTCTCATCTCGGTTAGGCTTCTCTCACGAGTTTTCCTCACGATATTAGCGTCAGTCAAACGGACAGGTCAAGGCAGTGAACAGAGTCCTCAAGACCATGTTACAACGCAAGGTTAATAAACATAAAACCAATTGGCATCATATGGTATTTTCCACGCTATGGGCTTATCGAATGGTAGTAAAGACCGCTACAGGTTTCACGCCATTTCATTTAGTCCATGGGGTCGAGGCAACTCTTCCCATCGAGTGCGAAATTCCCACCCTCCGCACCGCCATTGAGCTATTACCTGACACTTCTCCAATGGAGCAGCGCTTTCTGCACTTGGAGTCGCTGGATGAATATCGTCGATCTTCATTACAGAACAACGAGGCAGCTAAAAAATGATCCAAGGCTACCTTTGATCGCCATGTCAACCTTCGATCATTTCGCGAAGGCGACCTCATCCTGGCCTATGATATCGCCCATGATACCTTTGTCCATGGCAAGTACAAATCACTTTGGCATGGCCCTTATATTATCCAACATTGCCTCACCAAAGGCGCATACATCCTGGCCTCCCCTGAAGGCCTCTCTCTCAAGGAACCCATCAATGGGTTATACCTCAAGAAATTTTATGCTTAGAAGTAGTCACCCTACTTTAGGTTATTATTTCTTCTTTTTAATGTTTTTAATCTTTTTTCTCCTACCCTCTCATCTAAACTATCCTTTGTGCTATTAGCAGATGCTTCCTCCACCACCTACCACATCGGTTACGCCGACCGCACCAGCCGTTGGACGGAAAATATCGCTTCAACTTCTTGGGCTCTCTACACCCCCTCACATGAAATGCTACATTCAGGCGACATCTGTTTAGGACCAACAAC
Organism: Picea glauca; assembly: GCA_000966675.3. Taxonomy (NCBI): domain Eukaryota; kingdom Viridiplantae; phylum Streptophyta; class Pinopsida; order Pinales; family Pinaceae; genus Picea; species Picea glauca. The sequence continues at coordinate 38,589 of JZKD02S1679947.1, forward strand.
CAACAACCAGGCCGAATACACTGCGGTCATTGGCCTCCTGGCCGACGCCCAACGTCATCATATTCACCACCTTAGCATCTTCCTCGACTCTCAACTAGTTGTTCTCCAGCTCAACAATGTTTACCGTGTACGCGATCCGTGCCTCTTTCACAAATACTTGCAGGTTAGATTATTATCTTGAAATTTTGATTCCATTACATTTACACATATTCCAAGACAATTGAATCAAACAACATATGACATAGCTAACATGGCGTTAGATTGGCATATATCACATCAAGCTACACATACATAAAACATCTCATACATCCTGTCACAACATATAGATAAAATAAACATCATCATCATCAACAAAAAACATATGTAAACGACATCAGGATCTCAAAATATGTATACTCATATATATATATATCAGCCCATCAGGCCATCCGAATGTTTACATACAAAAAATACATATGCCCGCAGGCTAGTGCCACACCTCGATACAAAACTAAGCTCACCAGCCTATATACAATCAAAAAGGTATACATCATACATCAGGGTGCCTCTATCACACCCCCACCTGCTCCTCCCTCAGGAGGAGGTGGTGTCCCACCCCCACCTGCCCCAGGCGGTGGTGGAGGACCACCCATAGGACCCTCCTGCCCCGGCGGCAGGCGTCCACTCGTCATCACAACAAGCAAAGATGCTCGTCGCACTATACTCCGCCATGGTGGCGGTACTCCTATAAACTGCTCAAGGAACCCCTCGTCCTGGATGCGGATCCGTATGCCCTCAGGCACGTCCTGTAACACCGTCTCTAGACAACGATGTATATCATCAAAATCTACTCCGGCTGCCGCCGGAGGAGCATGTGATGGCCCCGCACCAGGGTCATCGAATAGACGCCTCCTCGTTGCCCTCTCGAGCTCTGTTGGTCGCCCTGCGGCCTCATCCCACCGACGCCTCTCTCCACGCGGCAGTCTCTCCGGCTCTCGCTGAACTGACACTCTCTGCAACTCCACCTCGCGCTCGTGAGGTGCCACATCTGCACATGCAACAAACAAACAAACAAAAGCTCGTATCAACTCCTATATCATATACATATAAACTGATATCTCAAACGATAACATAAATAAAAAACACACATAATACTCAACATACCTCGATGGTCAAAAGCCTCCACAGGAGGCAGCACCATGTCCGGGTCTCCCCTGAAGTCAAACCCAGCATAGGGGTACTGCAGTATCACCTGCGGCATTTGTCGCCATATCTGCGTCACCTGCGCCAAAAAATAGTGGCCACCTTCGCCACCACCGTGGCGAACCAAAACTGATGACCACCACCTCAAGCACGGCTCTCGTGCCCATGGCGCCTCTAGTAGAATCCTCGGGCGCAGCATCGGTACCCTCTCTAAAAACCAGGCTACCAGGATCGAGCCGAATGAAAACTCCGCGGCACCTATGGACCGACAACGGTCCAACTGCATGATCATTCGCGCATGCAGAGTCAACCCCCATGCGAACTGCTCACGGCCCACCACCACCCTCTCCAGCACCAACAACTGGCCACCACTAATCCGTTGGGTCACCGCTATGCAACTATGCGTTAGGGAGTCTATAACGCTGATGCTCACCACCGTCCCTGACATAAAGTCCGAGCCTGAGCAGTATCACACGCCAATCATAGCCAGGGGTGTATCCCTCGGCAGCATGGGCTCTCCCGGTAGAGGCATTCCCCAGAAGGGGAGGCCAGTCAAAAAATATACGTCCTCCACCGCAGTGTAGGGGATCTTCTCTCCTCGCACAAGGAAGCAGTGCAGCTCCGAGCGCCACATCTGGAGCAGGAACTGAAGTAAATACTCCTGTGTTCGTATCAATGGACACTCAAAAAACTTTAGCAACCCACAAGTTGCTAAAGTCGCTCGCACCTCAGGCCCCGCATTGGCCACAGCCTCTCGCAACTGCGACCAGTCTCGCTCATGCCACCGAACAACCATAGTCACTACTAGCCACCTGCACACAACACAAATTCCTATATCAACTTATGCAACCATCAAGTGCATCAAAAAGACTCATTTTTTACCCTTCAACCTTGCCTCATAGGCGCGGTTTTTTCACCCACAGGCGCGCACATATGCGCGCCTGTTCACTATACAGGCGCGCATATATGTGCGCCTGTTCACTACACAGACGCGCTCCTGAGCGCACCTGTTCACTACACAGGCGCACTCCTGAGCACACCTATCCAACTTACAGCCACGCTCAAGAGTGCGACTATCCACCTCACAGGCGTGCACTGATGCGCGCCTGTCCACCTCACAGGCGCACCCCTAGGGCGCGCCTTAAATTACCCCTCTCATGCACCCATGCGCGTCTATTCGGTGGATAGGCACGCATGTATGTACACCTTCCACTGAATCGCCTGCGCATGTGGGCCCACACCCTAGACAAAATCCCCTCAAACCCCTTGTACGGCCCCCCGTACCTACCCTGCCCAAAAATTGGAAACCTATTTCTATGCAGGATGATCAGACCACTAACCTGATACTCGTACACTGTCGATCAGATACCTCGTGCTCCCTGAAACTCCAAATCTCCTTTGCAATCTTCTCGTCCAGTCACTATAGCAGCAGGTACAAATGAGGTGGCAATGTGGGCCCTACAACTATATATAGGCCTTTTGCCAAACTTCCACTCACCATTTCGGGAGTCCGAGGTGTCCATTTTTCAAACCGTCTTCAGCCACGGGATCAGCATCCCGCTGCCTACATCACGACAGTCCCTGGGTCACTTTTCGTCCTAGGACCCCAGGGCACCCTTTTTTCCATATCATGGTCAGGTACGCACGTGCATAGTCACATTTGTCAAATACATGCTCATATCTTTGATCCTCTTCAGATATAGTTCACTTTGGGTATTTGGTTGTTATGTGCGTAGGTACTTGCTCATCGGTCACCAACATCATCCCTTCAGGTATATATATTCAACACTGGCATGTAGTCTCCCCCGTTGTATTGCATTTCCATTTCTAGTCACACCCTCTGATATTTGCCTTTAGGATCCTCATTCCCGGCTCTGCAGTACTCACACCTCCATTTTCATCTTCGGTACTGTCACCCGGTAGCTCTCTTACCCACATGAGTTGTCCCATTCATAGCACCTTTTGGCACTTTTGACACTCATGTTGTTCTTCATTACCCTTTAGGGATGGGAGTCCCAATAGTCTTTCATCATGTTGCGAATCAACCACATACTTCTTCTCCTCATTTTTCTAGCTTCCCATATGGACTCCCACATCATCTCTTTATGGTTTTTTTCTTTTTACCTGCACCTCCACAGGATCATGAACCCCCCATTTCATCTGCCATCAGTTTTCCCATCTGCAAACCTATCTTCATTTCACCTACCTCATACAGAAACTCACCAATGGGGCCCCCTCCCTTCATCTGTTTTCCAAGAAATTTCTGCCCTCCCTGGGGAACTCATTTCACACTGGGGCACCCATTTCTGTATTTGTACATTTTTCCCAAATTATTCATTATTTATTGTACAAACGCCTTTATTTCCTGCCTTCACATTTTCTTTTGTCGTCACCGTTGGCGACTTGCTTCATTTTGGCCACACGCAACTCATGTCACCCTCGGTTGGAGCATTGCTTCTCATCTACCCTTGCCGACATCGTCCATATCTTCGGAGTACTACCCAGGTCACTTACCTCTACCCTCTGAATTGGTTCACCTTGTCCCGCCTCTGGTGCAACTTATTCTTGGTCTTGGCATCCCCCTGACACTCGACCTCATCACATGGTTGCAGCCACTCATTATATCATATACTCTCCAACCAAGGGCAGTCTTGAGTCTTCCCACTCCTTGACTTCGTCTATGTTCCTCTGCCACTTCCTCACCTTAGTAGATTCTATGAAGCCCTTCGCTTTTGGGAGTCACGTTCCCCTTTTGTCAACAACAACACACTTTTTCCAGAAGGGCAACAGTATCTTGATTCTCATCCTCCATTTAATGAGAGATCTCGGATGACACAGGGAGAAACACTATTTCTCCTTGCTGTCGTTGGCCCCCATAACATTCGATGCCAACACTTTCTCATGTTATGGTGGGTCTTACTTTGCGACTATTGCAGTTCTTTTTATCATTTGTTGAAGACCTCTCAACCTGGTAGGGCCATCAATGCCCACATCATCGTCGCTGCTTATTGCCGTGATCATTGCCTATTGTTCAGAGTATATTCCTTTGCAGAATTGTCTTCTGCCTTTTACCGCCCCTGAGAGTGCTGTAGTTATCTACACCAACACTTCCGTCATCTTTCGTCATATTTCCATAACACGGGCATGGGGCATGCCCGCCTCGTTTGTACACAGTTGTATATTGTTACACACCTTATGAAAGGTCGGGTTCTACCGGTTCCTTTATTCTCCAACGGATCGCTCTGAACGGTCTCACTATTGCTCTCTCTTACAACAACATTCTCAGTAGAAGAAACATTGATGGATTTTGGCTATACGTATGCTCCTAACCTCATCCATCAGGGGGCATCTGTTATCA
>JZKD02S1679947.1:45662-56196 GCA_000966675.3 Picea glauca
TCCCCCTCGAAGAGGCTTATTATCTGAAATTATCTCTTTTTCAAGGCGTTGAGTACTTTTTCTGAGGTTTTTCTATGCTATATGATGTTTGATTCTTAACACTGACTGCTATAGTTCCACCGAGAACAACACTCGAGAAGATACTCTCTAGTACCTGGGTAGTTGGGTAGTATGGATCAGGGTTCCTTAGTTAGTGCCCTGAGATATTCGGCTGAGTACTACTGTTGGACCCCGCACATATATCAGAGAGATATAACACATGGAAAACCCTTATCTATAGAGCCCTTCAATACCGAATCCTTGGGGAGATAGAAACATAAACAAATTAAAACAGACAAGATCTATTGTCGTGCAACTATGTTCGGGTTGCCAAATCACTACACATTTCTTCATGTTTAAGCATTTGGGCATTTCATCACTGCAGTATTCTTCAGAACGGATTATAACTCCGCAGGTATTCTTCAGACTGAAGTATAAGTCTAGAAATTTTTTCACCATTATTTGAGACCTATTCCATTGGATTCATCTCTTCGCTCTTATCACATTCATACATCTCATTTTTCAGCAAAAGTTTTGACCCCACCCGCCTCTTTTCGGTTCCCTCATCCTCATGGCCCATACCCGTAGCTAAGACTTGGAGGCTCACTTGAATACCTTGCAATATAGTCTCACCGAGACCCAACAAGAAGTGAAACAACTCAGTGCCAATGTTGTCGCCATCAATACAACCATGCAGTCCTCAATGGAGGAAATCAAACCAGACCTAACCACCCAGCTTGAATCTGTCTTTTCATCACTCTGAACCAAGATTCATATCCCTACAGATAACCCTTCCTCTGACTCACCTCTACATACTGAAGGTGAACATTCATCTCATTCTCATAAATTTCAGCACCATCACTTTCAATGTGACCTACGCCTTCCGTGGGTGGATGTGACCAAATTTGATGGCTCAGACCCCATTGGTTGGGTAACCCAAATGGAACATTATTTCTCTTTATATGGCATTACAGATTGTTATCACCATAACAATTTTCATACAGGATCCGAGTTTGGGAAATTTAGTGAAGAGCTACATTGCTGGGGAATCACGATAGTCTGGGGGACCGGGCTACATCTGGCGGCATATGGACAAATGTAGCGGAGATGCGAAAGGTAGGACCCGAAGGACCATAGATCTTGGGGCAGCCCAGATCAATGGCCAACAACCATATCGGGTGATGAAATAGCACGAGACTCAATTATTCAAGGGTAGGCCGAGGAAAACCGTTGTGGTTTCATTCATGGACGCATGGCACCCTCAGAGGGACATCGAGGCGAAAAGCAGTCCACCCAAAACCACTTTTCCTCATCCTCAAAATTTATGAAAGAAAAGCGCTAAAGAGATTGTTGTGAAATAGCTAGCGAAAGTCAGTTGGAGATTAGACAATTGGCAGGTTGGACCATTTGCAGATGAATTCAATCAGTTGCATGCACATCAGTTTCAAGTCTCAGTTTCCATGATTTCAAGTAATTTTGACCAGTCATCTTCCAAGGATAATTTCGGGAAAAACAGAGCATATTTTGAGAAACCGAAAGAGGTTTGTACTCAGAACGAGCCAAAAAAAAATAACCTCTCCCATGTTTCTCATAGTTGTTACATACTTGGAGAATCAAGGACATATTGGAGCCTTACATTTCCGGATTCGAGATTTTCTTTTGTGAAGCCATATTTTTCAAATATATATCCTGGACAAATGGAGGAAAATTTCACAAAACCGAGAGAGGCTTTTATTCAAGACAAACTGATGTACAAAAATCTCTTCCAGATTTTACATAGGTGTCACGGACTGGGAGATTCAAAGAAATATTTGAACCCTATTTTTCAGTTTCCATATTTTCCTGTTAGAGACATGTTTTTGCAACATGTGTTCCAGCTAGTTGGAGATGAATTTGGAAAAATTGAGAGATATTTTTATTCATAATGATATTATGTACAAAAAACGTTCTCATATTTTACACAAATATCATGGTTTGAGATTTATAGGTGGCATTTTGAATCCTACTTTTTCGTGTAAACAGTTTCCAAATGAAATGTTTCTTTATTTGTAACTGGTTTGGAAACGAAGGGACTCACAATTTGTATAAATTTTAAGAGATACGTATGTATCAAGGTTGGAAGAAGTGCAAGAGCACCTTTTTGGTTTGATCAAACTTTATTTGTAATTTTTTTGAATCTGAATTGAATACAAATGCATAAGATTTTGAAGTCTCTATGAAAAGATTCTAATGGGTGGTGATATGAGCTTTGTTTCCTTTCACCATATGTATTTCCTGTAGCCTGTGATTTGATTTACATTTTGTTTTGTTTAAATTGGAGAGTTTAAAGTCCCAGAATTCATCCTATGACGCTCTTGGATTAAGCAATTTAAACTATGTGATTTTCTTCTTAACTTATTTATAATTCATTTCAGTAATGCTCTGATGCAGTTATTTGTTTTCTTCATTTTACTACACATCTTTTTATTTCAAGAATAAATCAGATTCATCGCCTTATTTAGACTTTTTCCTATGGAGAGTTATATCAGTCGATGCATTTTTTTCGTTCACTTTCAGAATTTTGACTCCATAGCCCATAGTGTTCCCCCCTTCTTTGCCAACAACTTTATTAAAATTCCCCAAAACAAAGAAAATCTAACCACCGATTTCCATAGATATATCAAGTGACATGAGAGATCCCTCTCTGATTTGAGAAGGTTAGTGCCTCATATCTAAAGATGGTTGAAACAATTACCTCTGTCATTTGTCTATTTATCCAGAAAAAATTTACAGAGTGCTAACATTCTTGCACCATTGCCAGGGACGAAGTTGAAAATTTTTCCTTGGGAAGAACGACATGGTTGAGTTATAAGGTCTAAGAGAAGTAAGCACTTAGGCACATATTGGTTGTATTCCTACTCTGGCGAGTCCACACATCAAAAAATCAATTTGAAGGTGATTCCACTGGTAGAAGAATCCAAAAATTTAAGTTTTCACTGTTGACTCCACTCTCAATGCAGAATCCAGCTTCCAAAACATCATTGGTGACTCCATTGTTCAAAGATGAGTTCAATATCTGCAAGGTATGCTCCAATGAATCTCTCTCATATTCCTGTCTTTTTGAATCACATGCCTTGTGTAGATTGGAAAAGATATCTGCCAAAGTTCAAAGATCAAGAAGGAGATGATGTTGCCTTTCATTTGATAAAATTCCACATGCGCATACATAGGCTAGAGGTTAAATTTCCTAAAGACTTATTGATGAAGATGTTTATGGCAACCTTAGAAGAAGAAGCATGATCCTGGTATGAAGGATTGCCATCTTCTAGTTTATTTTCTCTTGGAGACTTTTATTCAGTATTTTGTGTGAATTATAAGGAAAGTTACCCATCTTTAGTTCTGGTTGAAAACTTTTGTGGAAACTTTGAAAATCTTATTCAATGCATGGGGATTGATATTAATGATGAAGACTTAATGTATGATGAAATAGAATAATCCCTTTACGAACTATCCTCTCATCAGGAAGAGTTAGTAGAGACTAGTTGTATTGGTACACATGATCATTCTGAGCAAACATTAGCTTCTCCTTTGCTTGAAAATGAAACAAATCTACATCATAATGTTGATAGTCAGGCCATATCCCATGAAATTAATGAAAATTAACAGTCTTGTCAGCCTTATTACAATCAAAAGTTTGGGGAGAATCATTCAAATTGTTTTACATCTCATTCATTTTCTGAAGACTTGTATCATGAAGAAATTGCTGAAAATCAGGCTATTGAAATTATATGTGCAGAAAGTCTAGGTAGTAGAACCATTAATAAAGATAACTACTCAAAGTTACAAAGAAATAATGAAGAAGAGCAGTTTGTTTTAGGTCTTTTGGATGTTGTAGAATCCATTCATGATTTCACCTCTATTGATTTGACATATTCATAAATTTTAAAAAGCCAGAATGACATTCTTATTCAAGAACATGAAAGATTATTTTCAGAGGCTTCTTAAACACATGAGGTTGTTGTTTCATATAAATATTTCCCAGAGCACATAAATCATGTCTCTGTTGTGGCTGAAGTGAAAAATTATCATCTTGTTACATGTCCATTTGAGGAGGGTAAACCATATGAAAGAGATTGTCTTTGGCCTGATTTTCAAAAGGGGATAGTCCTACATGTCTTCAAAGACCCTTTTGACAGTAAGCTGGAATCATCAGAGAAGACAGAGTACCTGTTGTTCAAGAATGCAAGGATAAATTGGGGTTTGCAGTTTGAGTTATCATTTGTTGCGTTCTTTTTTTTATCTAGAGGAGTTGAAAGCAAGTTGCATTCAAGAGGCCATTTACTTGACTGGATTCATTGGAATTTTGAGATCACTTGATTCAACATTGGTTCCAAAAAGTAGGGTAGGATCATTTGTATATAAATAAGCTTGAAGACCAAGCATTTTTTTCAGTTTTAGTTTTGTACTTCAACATGGATGTTTTCAGTTTTCGACAACTATTGGTTTTCAATTTCATATGTAGGATTGGTACAGGTGTATTCTTTGAGATGGGATCAACTAAATGGATCGAATGATTGGTATACATTTTTATTGCCGCACAGGGAGGACGTTGTCCGGAGTTGGAGCTAGATATTAACACATGCAAAATTTAGAATTGTGGCATGAGAGAATTTTCGCTATGAACAAAGTCTCATTGGGTTCTTAGATGGTTTGCATTAAATATTTGGTTGAATTTGGGATTTTTTTTTATCCATTATTGGGAAAATAAAACACATTTTTAGGTGAATTTGGCTCTTATATCCATTTTCTCTACTCTCGGGTCTATTATAGAGCCAGAGTTTATTTTGCCAAAATTGTTGGGCCCACAGACCAAATCTCCACATATTCGAGGACTGCGATGATCGAGATGAAGCAAGTACCAATTCACATGGAGGAAGAGACCACAAGGGGCGCTAAGGTTGCACTACGCATCTATAAGGCATGCAACCATCGATGGATATAAATGAGTTTTTTTCATTTCGGTTAATCAATGTGGGATAAACACTCACAGAGAAATAAAAAGAGAACATGACATTTCGAGTGCTCGTCTAAGGGGATTGAAAGGAAGTGATATCCATCTGTGATTGGTTGCATGTGCTCTATATCTTGGTTTTCTTCTCCACACTCCATAAGTGATCTTTTATCCTCGGTCTGAGGTGAATGACGAATTGATCTCGCCTCGTCCGAAGTACTCCGCTACCAATCGAGGGTGCCCTGGACATGATAGTTGGTAGCCGGGGACTAATAAGCATATTTTCTTTGGCTATAACCCTTTCCTCCTACCCCGTCACATCAGTTTCGGTAACTAGCCTACGTGTAGGAAAGGTATGACCGAGGAGCCTGTCTGTCATCTATATCACCCTGGATTTCGACAACATCAAACACAAATGATGAGAAAGCTGCGCATATCATAATGCCCCGAAGCTAGTTGATAATGTGTTATTTTATTTTAATAAGCACACAAATGCAAGCCCGAGTGTCGATAGAGAGCTACCGAAAGAGTTTTGGGTTTTATTGTGAGGTTCATATGGAGAAATGTCAGGACCGTGAGGAGAGAGCTACCCTGGATGATATAATAATAGATGGTGTATGATGGAGGATGCATGCAGGTGCCAAGCGCGTTCACACACCAATGTCCAATCATCGAAATCATCAAGGATGAGCCACTAGGAGCTTATGTACCAGTCCGTCGTTGTACTGTGCACATTATCATGGATATTTTATTTACATGCGAAGGTACCTCGACAACTATTTCCATCTAAAATGTGTACCCCTCAAGTATACAGTGATGTCAAACACACTAAACATACAAATTCATATGATTATAATTCGAATATGCTTGTTTCCCTGTTCCACACATACACAATATGAAACCTGTCGTGCATTGCTCAAAGACTAAAGCACATCAAAAACAACATGCAATGTGACCAGATTGCACCTTATCGTGACAACTTCATCGGATGTGGTTATAAGAAAATGTGCATAGGGAAAGAAAGGTTTCGAGATCCTTACTTCTGAGCTTGCTGGATATAGTTTTATTACAGGGATGCTTCATCGAATCCCGTGATCTCCATTGAGAGGCCCAGGTACCCAATCTATAATTGATCATATCAATTAAGGTCTCATTGGATCTGATATCACAGAAGCTAATGCTTTCACCTAGTGATCTCCCCTGAAATTCATTGAGTTTGTGTTTTCATTTAAATAATAAGGGAACATATGTTTAAATGATGTTTTTTCTTTAAAAAGGATGACGTGAAGGAAAACCAGATGGTGTATAAATCAAAAAGTTTTCATATGCAGTCTAATACGCCCAGATCAAAAATTACTAATGTAATCGACGGTAGACATTCATATCGGGGAGTGAAAGTAATCAAAGTTTAAATTTTCTAAAGCGACCCGATATAACAACAATTGTAAAGTGGTCAGAGTATGTGGAAGCTAATGATTTATATCGGGGATGTATATGGTGTGATTAAAACTGCCCCCAACACTCACCAATATGGCATATGAGTCAATGTTGAAAATAACACTAAGCCACGAAGGAGGAAAAGTAATCTGCCCAGTGCTCAACACATAGACACCAGCCCGAAAGGAAGCTTCATTTTCATTTTATTCATTTACAATTTTCCTCCCAAAGGGTATTATTGAAGTACTTATGTACAACTTATTGGCATGTTACTCCTGAAAATTATCTGGGTTTGGACTTCCATGTCCATGAATTTACGAGTTTCCTCCGAAATACTCTCATTTCCTATTAAAAGGCAGGATCCTTGTTTGCAGAAAACACCATTGTCATTTTTTTGGGGAACCGTTGCAAAAATTATTGGAAAAGAAGTTGGTCTGAGAAATGTGTTGGTTGTACCAGAGGTTTCCTCTAAATTCCTGGTTTAGAGATAGATTGCTCTGTTATTAAATCCAAGTTTTCATTATGCACACTCTATTTTATGATGAGTTAATTAATATACTTTCTTTCATTGATGTTTTATGGGTGTTGTTTTTTAATCACTGAGGGAATTAATTGCGAGATCAAAGAACACCTGGAGTTAACACACAATCTGTTCAAAGGATAACACAAGATGACCGCATAGCCATGTCAAGCATCTGGGTGATTGATTGCAGGGACTCTACCAAGTATCCGAGGATTAATTAACAATGAAATTTTACCGATGGATAATGGTGATAGGTCAAATAAGGGTACTCACATGTTTTGGGAACAACCCAATGGATAAACACTCAGTCTATAGTTCTTTGCTACCTTGCAGGGAGGATAACATCCCTATTTGGAGCCTATGTTATCACCATAATTTTTTTTAGACAAGATCCAAGTTTCATAAATTTAGCGAAGAGATACATCGTTGGGGAAACACGATAGCCTAGGTGATCTAAAAATTAAGAAGACTTGTATTCTTGAAAATATTTGCAAGTTAAATTTTATGTGTTAAAATGCAAATGGATCAACTTTGCAACAAAACCTTAATAGGATTTACTCATTCAAGATGCATATAAGCAGAAGAAAAAACAGTGAAAAGAAAACACATAACACAACAAATGATAAAGGAGTTCACCCCTCTCTTGGGCTAGATCTCCTAGTCTAGATTCCAATGGATCATTTGTATTATTTTCTCAAAGTGCTCAAAAATGTTCTTTATAATGCTCAAAATGCCAAATAGACTGCTCCAATGGCTTCAGAACGTCCAAAAACCCCTAGCTGGGCTTTTTCGGCACCTCGTTTGGCCAAAAATTGAAGAAGATATGCTTCCTGGAAGTCCCCCCTTCAAGCTTGTTATCTTTGCATCTACAAAACACACCCTTGTTGGATCAACCTAGCCCACACGCATATTTAAGTGTAAAAACTTAGCATCGGACGCAACCGCACGAACCATGCAAACTGTAGGATAGTTACGGGCGCACCTAGACCCTAACCATCAAGGGCAAGGTCGTATGACCCATGCGACTGCGTGCAAGTATAAACATAGGCTCCCGTTCCACAAGCCAATGGTCAAAGGAAAAAAGGTGGGTCATTTGTATAACCGTTGGAACAAAACACAACCGCACGTGTGCTGAATGGTATAGCATTGGGTCATATGTAACACAATGTGTGACCAAGGGCTGGGGCTAAGCCCCAGCCTGGTCGCGCCCCAACTATACACATATGCAAAAATTTAAATATGTTTTGCCACATATATAACAAGGAAAAACCAGTGCCATGCCGGTTGGTGGATCTTACCAAGTCTCCGACATAATTTTAAACCAATAGATATATGACACGTGGCGACCATTGACTAGGCCACGTGTCGTCATCCCTTTCATTGCAAACATGACATGTCACATGCCAACTGTCCAAATAACTGCCTTCCATGTGTCGTATGGCCTACCACATGTCGTATGGCTTGCCACGTCAGCGTCCGTACGGACTGTACAGACTGTACAGTCAGCACCCCTTTTTTTGCCTGTTTGTCATTTTGAACAGAACGCGATATCTCTCGCTCCCGATGTTCGTTTGAACCCAAACTAGTTGCGTTGGGTTCGTAATGAAGAGGCCTATGCTCTCGTTTGATTTGAAGCGATTCCGAACACTTTGAATTTTTGAGCAAAATTTGATTCCCTTGATCACACCTCCCCATTGGAAAGATTTTGGACCTCCAAAAGACTATTTTCAGTCTATATAAAGATGAGAGTATAGATCCCCCACCTTTCCAACCTCAATCCACTTGACTTTGCTTGGATTTGTACCTTTAAGACCAACTTGAAGATACCCCACATTTCCTCTTTTTGAAGTTCGCATTCTCTTGTCAAGGATTGTGTCTTCATGCAGTTCTGTAAGATATTCTTGGGAAAAATCATCTATAGAAGGAATATGAACATGCTCTCCTTGATCATCAATCAAAGGAGGCTCATACAATTTCAAATTCTCAACATTAACAACTGCATAAATTTGCATATAAGGNTTTATGGTGTGGGAGATATTTCTCTTGAAGAATATAGCAAAGGATTGGTTAGGTTTTCTTCCCTTCTTGAGAAGGGTTTCCCAGGATACTTCTTGTGTACTTGTGCATGGTGTTTATTCTTGTGTTATTGGTTACTGTAGAAAATTGTTTATGGTGTAACTCCAATTGTCTATGGTTCAAGTAAAATTCTAAAATTGGAATGAAGTTCATGCTTGAGCCTAGCTTAGTGAAAAATAAACATGGTTTCAGAGCTTAGGTCTTGAATAACCCAATCCACAAGCATTCAAAGCTAGTCATCCTCTTCTTTTGCAGATATGTACGACCCTCTAGGGTTTGCTGCAAATTCCATATGACCCTCCTTTTCTGAGGTGTTTTATTCACCATAAACTTGGAAGTTGGGAATAAAATTTGTACAGGAGTGTACGACCTCCTTCAACACACCTCACCAGCAAGTCTTAGATTGCATTTATGAGAATTTTTTTATTTTTGGCCCTATGGTTTCTAGGGATTCACAATTTTATGTAGATTTTTGGTTGTAGGGTTTCTGCAGCTCTTTGAAGGAGCTCTTCAACTCACCAGTATTCTTGTGAATCCATTAAGGATTATTGTTGGAATTCATAATCCCCAAAAAACCTAAGGTTTCTATCCTAGCCTAGCCATTAGATTTTCTATCTCAGTTGACAAGGATTTGTGAAGAATCTAAGAATATGGTGACACCATGGCTACCTTCTTCATGACGATGTCATAGGAAAGAGATTGTCTAGGTGCCATCGGAGAAATCATATCAACACCATCAGGTATGCACTTTTATATATTATTTGTATCATTTTGATCAGGGTACTTGTAGGAGGAAGGAATCTTTGCTAAATTCATGGATCCAAAAGGATCTCAGTGCATTTAGAGGAATAACACACTGGAAGTGAAGACTCCAGGTTTGATTTTATTAATTATCATGTATGTAACCTACATTTATAAAGTTTGCTACATTACAAGTAGGTGTTGTAGTTGTGACAACAGTCCTTAAATTGTTTTCATTCTAGAGATGTACTCATTAGTCTCCTTTAGGATATATTCTTGTTTTGTTTCCTTTTGTTTGTTTTCTTGTTCCAGGAAGGTTAACAACAAAGGAAGATGGTTATACTTTAGACTTCAGAGGAAGACACTTGGATTCAAAGGGATTTACTTGACTCATAGGGAGTCAAAACTATTTGAGAAGGAGGAAGAACATAACCATCATCGAGACAACCAATGCAATGATGTATGATCAGGGTCTTCATAAGATTTTGTGGGAAGAAGCATGTATGACAACAATATATGCTCAGAATAGGAGTCGTCACCATATTTTGAAGAACATAACTCCTAAATAAGTCTTCACTTAAGTGAAGCTTGAGATTAAACACTTATATTTGGGTGCCCAATGTATTTTCATGTACCCAAAGAGAAGAGGTCCAAGCTAGACCCTTCAAGATGAAAGGATACATTTATGGGATACAGTGAATCTTCGAAGACATATCAGATATACATCT